>JACXSJ010001623.1:0-15947 GCA_014851325.1 Pentalonia nigronervosa
AAACTGAACACAATCATCTCCCTCCTAAAAACGTTCAACGACAAATTATATCAAATCAAGTTAAAAGAAAAGCTATGGATGATTTAATAGAAAAGCCGTTAAAATTAATTAACAAACAAATATTTACTGAAAAATCAACAAATGATCTCAAAATTGATCAAAATTGAAGACATATCAAATATACGACAAAATTTATATAGAGCAAGAAGAAAATCTATACCAAAATTACCCAAAATTTTGCGAGAAACTCAGGAAATAATAATGTCCACAACAAAACTTACAAATAGAAATGAAGAATATTTATTAATAAATGATTTTGAAAATAATATAACAGTGTTTTCAACGGTAACTAATTTAAAGTTCATCTGTTGTCAAGAAAAAATATTTATGGATGGGACCTTTTCTTACTGTCCGAAATATTTTTACCAATTATTTACGATTCATACAGTAAATAATGGACATTATATTCCATTAATTTTTTTTCTTTTACCAAGTAAAGAATTTATTGTCTATGAAAGAGCTCTAAAGGCTTTAATTGATATTTGTGAATTAAAATTATCAATTAAATTCAATCCAAAAGTATGTGTTCTAGATTTTGAGAAAAGTTTACATAATGCTATAATTACTGTTTGGCCTACTATAATTTTACACGGCTGTCGTTTTCATTTATCTCAAGCATGGTGGAGAAAAATTCAAAATTTAGGCTTAACTAGTGAGTATAAGAATGATTTAAGTGAAATTGGACAATGATTAAGGTGGATATTTGGTCTATCACTACTTGAACCAGAAAATGTTGGAAATCTCTTTGCAAACGATTTATGAGTATAAAATCTACGGATGAACGGGTAACTCAATTTAGTGATTATCTTATTAATATGTATATTGACGAAGACGCAACTTTTCCACCATTTATGTGGGCGTCGCGCAGTATATCAAGTGAAAGAACTACAAATGCCTGCGAGTCGTTTCATTCAGCATTCGGAAAATACTTTTACTCAGCACACCCAAATATTTTTGTATTTTTGGAAGTTTTGAAACTTATACAAGTACAGACATACATAAAAATCAATAGTATTCAAAAAGAAAATAAAATACAAAATAGTAAGTATAAAAAACAAAAAACAAACATTGATGATCATATTTCAAGATATAAAAACGGTACTATCAATATGTTTCAATTTGTGAAGTCGGTAAGTCACCATTACAAGAAATGAAATTTTAATACTTTTTGACAATTTATTCATATGTAATTTATCATCGTTTATTTATATGTATTTTAATTTTATGAAATTTTTATATTTTTTAAATTACATTTTATTTTATATGTTTGATAATTATATTATAATCTAATAATAGTATAATAATATGATATTTTATAATATTTCCTGGCACAATATATATATATATATATATATTATGTATACCAAATTAATTTGTGATAAATTTATTGGCGCAAAAGACGTATACTTTTTTCGTTTGGGATAAATCCACCGGCGCAAAAGATGTATAAATTTCAGGTAGTCTAGAAAAATCGGCGCAATTGACAAACATCGGTTTACCTACACCGATACCGTTGAATTACCGGGTCATTAAAAGGTATGTTGTATTCAAAAATATACATTGTGGAATTTGAAATTGTTTTGTATATTATTATATTATATATACATAATGAATTTTTTAAAACGTTTAGATTCATTTTAAGCTATTTCTTATTAATACCAGTATACTAAAAACCTATTTTCACCGTTCTGTGGTAAGTCGGTAGGTAAGTCGGTATCAAATCAAAAATTATTAACAATAATTTATGATCATAATTTATACTATTGATTGTTATAATAGGTAAATAAATATTAATAAAACGAAAAATGCAATATTTTTGGCAAAAAATTAATTCAACCTACCGTATTACTAAAAGTATTGAGTATATATTGTACAATATTATATACTTAGTAATAGACTGACGGACTGCCAGAACAAAATATGCAATTTCATAAACATCTGAGCACTAAATGTATTTTACATGCCCATTAGACAGCGACGTTATTACGGGTTAGGTTATCAACCAAACAGAATAATAGACATTGTTAATTATATTTAACATTATTTAAATATTATTATTATTAAAAATTATTTGCACTACAGCAATACATAAACGCATACTTATTATTATTGATATTTTTATAATCAATACTATGTATGTGTATCTGTATGTAGTGTAGACTTTAAAACACTGATAATTGTTTAAATATTTTATGGAAATCTCGAATCAAAAATTAAATTTTGAACATAATTACATAAATTGATTATTAATAAACCAATAAATGTGATGAATTTTAATAGTGAGTTTCTAATTATTACATAATGTTAATGATAAGAAGCACGGTTTTCATACGGAATTTTTTCACAAAATACTTGTGAACACCAAAATTGTGTTTCGAGAAGTTTAGATTTATAATTTTAAATATTTATTTTGTAATTTTAGCCATATTTAATTTATAAATGTATTTTTGGTTCTATTTTTGGTGGTTCTATATCCATCGGGAATGCCGTATGAGTTGTGTAGTGACTAATCATTAGTGTGATTGAGTTCACCGAATGCTTGTTGAGGTAATTACAGATAATCTACGTCTTGCAAATCCATAGCGTAACTATGCGCGTCACACGTCACTATATTTTGAGACCAAAAAGTTTTAACTCCTGTAGTCCTATGCAGCTACGAAAGCCCCAAAAAACGAATGAAAAATTCACCTAATACTAAAAGTCCGATTTTAATTTTGAAAACATAATTAAACTCTTTATTCTCTTTTCTGGGTTTTGTAAGAAATGGATTTTCAATTTATTGTATTGTTTAATTAGTATAGGACGAAATTAATTATCTTATTTTTCAAAATTTACTTTTACTTCATTGTAACTAAAAAAAAAAAATAAAATAAAAAATTAATTTCTTACAAAACGCAGAGAAAAAGCGAACAGATTAAATATTTTTTAAAATTAAAATTGGACTTATGAAAGTTTATTTTTTCTTTTGCTTATTGGTCTAAATACATGAAATAACGGTCTGCTTTCAACAGCCTTAAGTTCTGAATTTTTTAATAACGTCCGATTACGTGTAACGGTAGCTAATGTGTAAAAAATAAATATAGATGACGATGAAGATGAGTTAATACACGAATACATACTAAATTTAATACAATACAAGATTATGTGTTTAATCTTGTAAAATGTAATCTAAAATATAATCTTTTTAAGGTCATAAACGTCTCTTTTCTTGTATATTATAACTTATAAGGTATTTTTAAGTGTATTTTAATATCTGTGCCCTAGTAATGAATTTCACAAATCATACTACAAAAATATAATATACTATAAATATAAAACTTTATTGACGAAAATTATAAGATAGACCGATTTTTTTTCGAAAAAACACTATAGATTAAATAATAATGCATGCCAAAACTTTAATATATTTTTTAAATAAATTAATATTCGTATTTTTCAGATACACAATTATTTCAGTCGGTATTGTTATCAATGAGTAATTTGAAACGTTTAGTTTTAAAAAATATAGCTTGCGATAAAATTCTTAAGACTATTGGACAATCGTGTTCTCAACTAGAAATACTAGATATATCTCATTCAAGTCAAGTAACAGATAATGGTATAAAACACCTTTTACTACAAATTGAAATTAAAGACAAATCAAACAATTTTAACAAACATAATATTCATTCAACAACAAGAATATCTTGGTGGCACGTTATAAAAACACTATCAAAGTAATTGTACACCAGTAGGATTTATTAAAATCTATCATGTAATTTTCAAATATAAACTATTTTGTTATTTTTACAGAAAAATTAAAGTCAAGACTGGTCGACGAAATAAAATAAACGATTTATCGTTCCTCCTGGAATATTGTCAAAAATCAACAAAGCTATGTTCTACGTTAAACACATTAAATATTGCTAATACTAGTGTCACTAGTAATGGAATCCTAATAGCTTTACAGAATATACCAAATTTAGAAACTTTAGGTGAATACTGTCATATTGGAAAAGCTTTAGAATTATTGGATAAATCTATGATACCGTCAACTAAACTTCAACTGACAATGGCTAATGCATGTCGTACAACTTCCTCAAGACTTCAAGTGCTTTGCAACACATGTACAAAACTAAACAGACTGACTATCACTGAACCTTTGCATTCACCACTCATGCTAAATCAACTACCAAAAACATTAACAATTATAAATTTACAAAATGTTCCTACCGAGCATGCATGGTTAGATGGTTTGTATACATTTCTTTTAGGATCACAATCGCAAATTCTAAAAGAGTTGTTTTTAAAATTCCGAAGAGATGAAGTTTCATTAACAATTGACTTGAGTATTTTCTTACCTCAATTGGCCAACCTTGAAACATTATCAATTGATGGAGTAGAATCATCATTATATTCAAGTTCATCAAATATCATATTAAAAAAACTTGAAAAAATCCAACTCAGTAAAGTTGACCACCCTAATACTTTGCAACGATTAATAGAATGTACACCAGAACTGAAAGTATTACATGTCTATACTTGTTTGGGATTAAACAGTTCAAATTTCATGGAATTACTTAATCTTAAAGAAATGATTCCGGCAAAACAAGTTTCAAAAAGTTTAAACTGCCTGTATATTAATGATTTGCCTCAAGGAAATATTAACACGGTTAAATATATTATAGATTTGTGTCCAGAAATAAATAAAATTGGTAATATTAGTAATTGGGACATTAGTCAAGAAGAGATAAAAGAGTTGAATATATGGAAACATCAAAATAATTTTAAATTAGAATTACATGCAAATTCTCATTGGTTCTGTTCAGAATGTTTTCCTATTTTATGATACTTCATAATACCTATAATAATTTATGAAATATTTAAATATTGTTTTATATTTATAGAAACATTAGATATTGTGAAAACTATTTGGGAGTTATATTGAAAGTTTCATGATACATAATATATAGAAAATAATAATTATAGTCTTATATATAATTAATGATTAATACAAATATAGTAGTATATAATAAACTACAATGAAGGGAAAAAAATAAGATTTGTAATATCTGCATCACATTGTTTTAAAAACTGTTGTTTTTGACTAATAATTGATAATTATGTGATTATATTATATATTTATTGTAACTTTGAAGTTTTATATTTTATTTTTGAAAATTTTAATACTAATATAGCAGTAGCCAAATTTTTGATACCCTTTAAAAATGTATTATATATATATTATATATTATATATTAGTAATCCAATAACCTTAGGAATAAATTATAAAAAAAAAATTGTACTAGAAGCAGGTAAAGAAAAATACGTAAATAAATAAATTTTAATTCACTGTAACATTTAATAGATAAAAATATATCAATGCATAAAGTATAGTCTACTTTCAATCAACAAATTTTATTTTATTTTATCCTAAAATAAATTAACAAAATATGAAAATTTAAAATAATATATAGCTATTTTTCAAAATATTATGAAAATGTCTGAAGGCACAATCAATATACAGCTTTAAATTACTTTTAGAACTAAAAAAATGTATTGTTTGTGTACATACTTAAAAAGTAACAATAGTTATTTATTGCTTTGGTGAAAGTAATATGTTACTGTTTTATTTGTTTGATCAAAATGTAATATCACGAGTCACCAACTAGTACCTAGTACATACATTATACAGTAATCTATTTTTTAACCTTCTTTTACCATGCGATACATGTACATTTTACCTACATAGTAGGTAAAAGGTATTTACATAATTGCCACGTTCCCCATAGTATCATTTTATGAAAACAAAAAATTATTTAATATCGTTTTTGTATTACAAGATTAAAATATAAAACAGAAATCAACAAAACTATTTGAATATCTACTTATGCAATGTAACCCAATAAGGTATGTTATATCACATTATATAAGATTTTTTTTTTACAATTAATTATAAATAAATATGTATTAATAAAAATAAAATGAAACAATAGTTTGTTACACTGAATGTCAAAAGCAGTTGTTGGGAGGGAAGTAGTAGATGAAAATGAATCTATTGATAATACGTCTCATTTTAGTTTAGATAATAGCTTGATAGTTATTATTTTATAATAAATTTTTATTCATAATAAAATTTGATCTGTTATAAATTATAATTCAACTAATAGTATATTAATGCTAGTTCTTTGAAATATAATAATATGTACCTAAAGGTATTTTCTGTATTTACAAGGTTACATATCATAATGAAAAGAAACCTAAATATAACTAACAATTTGTATTATGATTTTTGTTTAAGATGACGGTCCACTTGCATGTGTTGTCTTTGTTTTATATATGCATAGCAAATTAACATTCATCAGTTTTCATTTAGTTTTGTTAGTTTTAATATTTGAGCGAATTTACCAATTATTAAAATCAAATACGATAACATACTTTGTGGCTTGTTGGAAATTGTATTTTTGAAACAAGTAATAAGTGTCTAAAATATTACAAAATAAAAATGTTCATAACTCGCTTCATAATTAAAATATCCATAAAATACTCTCAACAAACCACAGAATATCTTGTTAAACGAAGACAACACTGCAGGCGAGATCCTCTTAACAATATTTTGATATATAATAAATTTATAACATATAAAAAAATTAAAATAACAAAAAAAACATATTCAAGAACAGCTAAGTCTATGAAATCAAATACAATGACCTTTAAATATATAATAATATAAATATTATTATTTTAATAAAAATACCTTTTTGGCAATAGGTAATAAACTAATATCTAATAGCCATTTTTAAATAAACTATTAATTGTTATTGATTCTGTTTTAAAATTTAAATATTTTATTTAATTAGATATGTATTTTCATTTGATAATTTAATGTACAGATTTTTAAATCATAAATTCACTTTATGTTTGGCTTTTTTTTAATTTCTTCAAAACTAAAAACAAATAGGTGATGGGATGTAAATTAGGTGCATTCTTTTATTAAGTAATTAACTGTAATATATATATATATATACACTTACCTACCACATATTCTTGATATTCTAATTGTGGTTATTACAGACTGAATATGTTGTTTAAAAAAATAATAAATGCATTCCTTCAAAAGTCAATGTTATAATTTTTACTTGTTTAAATATCATTATTTTTAAGTAAATACAATTTTAGTTTAATTTTAGTTACTCAACAAGATATTTGTTATACTTTATTACTTTAAAAATATGAATTCTGACAGTAGATATTGTCATTTTTAATTTAGACAGGTAGCTAAATTAGAATTAATTTGGTTATATTATTTGTATTTGGTGATTATCTACTGAAGACAACAGCAAACACTAAGACTACCAAAAAAAAAAAAAAAACATTTAATTAACTACATACTAAACAGGAACTTTTTCATAAGCAGGACATTTTAATTTATATAAATATATATGGATCATGGGTAAAATAAAGTTTGCTCTAAAGAAACTATACAATGATTATAAATAGTATAATATTATTAAACTTATAATAACATTTGTTCCTGGTTCACTGTAAAGTGGTTTATAGTAATTATTTTAAATTCTTGAGTAAATATAAAACAATAGTTTCGATAACTCGAATCTCAAGAAGGATATCAATAAATTTCACAAATGCATTTTTCGAGTTGTACAACTCAAATAAAACTTATAGAAAATCAAGGGACTGAAAAAATTGAGTTTTTGTAATTGAGAGTCAAATGTCTAATACTTAATAGTCAATATCAATATTAAATTGTACATATTATAATTAGACAGTGGATGTTTATGTTTTAAAAATCAAAAAATATGCAAGTATAATACTTATTTGCTAGAAAGTATAAAAATATGTTTAGAATTGATTCAAAATATGCATCAATAACAATCAATTAATTATTTATTAAAAATTTAAATCGGTAATTTTTAAGTTAAAATTTGTGAACTGTTTATTAATCTGAAGTAAAGTAAGTAAGCAAGTATACATAAACGTTAGAAATTAACTAGGAATTAAATGGGGAATTGCACTGAATAATTTGGTAGATTATATTTTCTTTAAATTCTCAAAAGCAAATTTTCCCATACTTTATAAATAAATTGTTGTATGTTATTGGTACGAAATATTTGGTGTAATATATAATAAAAAACCATAAATATGTACTAAAAGCATGATGAATATAAAAATTTGATCAAATAAGTAAAAATCGGACAAATATGCAAAAATTTGAAGTATTAAATAGTTAATTTGAATGCTTTAAGTAATGAAACAATTTTCTATCTTATTCCGTATGAATTTAGATTTTTTTTTAAAAATATGATAAATGCATAAACATCTGCTCTATAGTTATAATATATAATGTCTCACTGACTTGGTTCTTGGTAGTATTATTTTTCAACATCTTAGTATGTTAGCTCTATAGAAAGCCACAATATTATTATAAACAATGGTGTTTTTTGGTTTTATATTTTAAAAATCTAAGATTCAATTTAAGGAAATATTTTATAAGTCAAAATGTTAGTTTTCATCCAGTAAACAAATAATGAATATATGTGTTTAGATAGAAGGCAGGTAACGGAATATAATATATAGTATGATGTACGAGAATAAAATATACAAATATCCTGTATACAAACCTATACTAAATATTACTACTGGCTTTACCAAAATTATTATAACTAACTAAACTATCAATATGATACATATGTGCTACATACCCTACTGCTATAACCTCACGAAATAATTTTATTGAAATTATAATACATATTTTTAAATGTATGTAATTTGTTTTTATGGACTTAATACCTAGGTATTTTACACAAACTGAATATTATGCTTATCGTTTCTCACCTCACGAAATCCATGGTTTGCGAGTAAAGTTAACACCAATTTTGAGTCAACATTTAATAATTTAAATGACATATTGACCAATTTCCAAGGGACGTCATCCAACGGTTGATCCAACGCTGATGGATAAAAAACACACGTTTTGTTACCATTTGATGAATTATTGAAAATATATTTTGTGTAATCGTTGTTATTTTTCCCACCCTTCGAAGTGTTGTTCATTTTGCAATAAGTAAAAGTACTAAATTGCAATACGATAACGTAAATTTACACAATAATCTAAACGTTCATGATTGACCGATTAATTAATATAATTTTTGTAAAACAACTTTACTGTAAGCAGCAAATAACAATGTATGAACATCATCACATTGATCTAACATAAAGACAAGTAATTTGTGTGTTCTATATCTATTATCTAAAAAGTAATAACGTTATCATTACATCGCCAATCGTCTTTTGACAATAATAATGGAAAGTGAAAACTATGGTAATGAAAAAAAGAATAATGATTTAAAAAAAACAATAACCATCATCGACGGCGGTGACGCAGTGTTGTGCGTTTACGTTTTTCTATCACTATGGTTCTTATCACATACGGAATGGATACCATATTTGATATTATAATATTATTTTTACTCATACAATAGGTACGTAGGTAGGTAGGCGTTAGAGTATACTTACACCTTATGCATAAAAATAAAAAATGTTCCTCGCTTTCAACGTATTTTAAATATTACACAATAATGCCGTGTACATCGGCTACACCGATACAATAGACGCCGCTTTATTAGACTCGACATCGACTGAAACAGTCCGGACGTGTAAAAAAAAAAATTCATTAAAAAAAAAAAAAAGTTCGGTTATAAGACTCAAATTTCGTAAGAGAAATCGCAGAGAATAAACTCCCGTGTCGGTTATCACTTATTACCGATTTATAAGTATGCCATACGCTATATATGCGCGTACAATACATTTTATCGCATTTCAGATTTATAATAGTTTAAAAACTACGGACGTTAGCGGGTATATGCATTTAATTAATTAGGTAATATGCATGCATGCACTGTACGTTTAATAATATCTAACGATATACAATACGTAATAGGAAAAATAAAGTTAATAATTAATTAAAACTTTTGTTCGGTTTTTTTTTTCTTCACCCACTCCGCCCGTAAGATCCAATCGGTAACAAGTGATACTCGCTTTGTACCAAATGCGAGTCTTATTAATAAGCTGCGTCTACCGTATAATGGACAATGGCTGTACCGGGAGAGCGCCTATAAAATGTGTATACGAAATGGGCTCCCCCGTGGCCACAAGAGTTAAGTTGTACCTACCTAATAAGTCATGTTTTTAATGAACTAAAGTGATCTACCATTTATCTACGCATTTCATAACAATTGCCGGCGCGCTCGTACTAATCTATGAGCGTATTTTCAATTTAAAGCGTTTTTTCACAACAATATCTCGAAGCGATGTTTTAATGACGTTTATTTATCGTTTTTTTTTTGTTACCCATCGGAATCGCAAGATCGAAACCATCGTTATAAATGTTGACGAATTACGTCCGACGTACGGCTGTTAAAAAAAATAATAACTAGGCAAGTATTTATTTATCTGCCATCCGACATTCCTAGTTAAATAAAATCGTTTTTTTTTTCTTTTTTGATGAGATGGGGGGGAAATTGTGAATAGCCTTGACACAACGTACATTTCTGCTTCAGTGCTTCACAGTCATACAGACATGAGACACAGGTTTCGAATATTAATTTTATTTATATCATATTTATCATATTGTTTTCAATGATATGTCAGCCTCGGCAATAAACAACCAAAGCCACTTCCTCCTATAGTTTCGTCCATGCAGTAAATCAATTTTGTATTTCATTAATTCGTCTCAAACCAGTATACCATAATTTTTAAAATCGTTCATTTAATAAATTCAAATATTATTATTGAAAAAGTTTGCCTCCCGTTATTTCAATGAACCGAGCTACGCGCCTACTCTCTTCTCCTAGTACCCATTAATAATATATTTATATAATATATTAATAACCTAGTCTCCTATACCATTTAAGTAGTATATTCACATTCCTAATACCATAGTATTTTAATAGGTAAAGTTAGTAAACTATATAGTGTTATTGAAAATTAATTTTATTAATTAAATATTTATACTGGTAGGTAACCATAACAAAAATGTAAAAAACTAATATACAGTACCTATGTCAGTATACTCATCAATGACCAGAAATACATGTTAGCGTAAAACTTCAAATTCTTAAGTCTCTAATCAGATAAAACCGATAAAACACGTAATATATAATTTTATAAATAATTATTTGTAATTTTTCAGTTGTATTGTGTACATTAAATATCGTTTAGATCGAGATTACGTCTTTTATACCCTAATATTCCCATAACTTTGTAACTTTGTAATTTCTGTTCTGTAAATGTACCAGTTATTACTATGTCAGCAATAGGTTCATAGAATGTAAAATTGTTTTCTGAGGAGGTAGAGGTCTTGAAAAAGCTCAATGAAATTATTTTAATATCAGTTATGCATTTTATTAGTCTTAAATGTTTTAATGAAACACAAATAGTATTAGCTTTAATAAGCAATGCATTATTCTTATGTTTAGATTTAAAATAATTCACTGTGACAATAAACTTTCACATATTTTGTACATTGACGCGAATATTGAGTTTATTTAGAATGAGCTATGAACCCATTTTTTTCAAAGTACAAAATGTTATGTCTGGAGCAGTGAGTTCTAAAATTTTATAACTGATGAGTTTTTTTTAGAAATAATGAATAATTTTGTTTTCTATTTTTTTTTTAATAAACGCAAGCTTATACAACTAAAAAAAAATATTTTTGTATGTCGTTAGAATTAAAAACCATAAGGTATAACATCAAAAGTACATACGAACTAGGGGTATGATTATGCAATATATAGTATATACGTACATAAAAATACAAAGCAATATGCATATAATATTTTAATTAAACCTAAAATTGCACTATAGGCTCTGGCCCAGGGAGCATCCCCTCCCCTATATATACCACTGGATAGAGCCTATATGATTTTATAACCTATAGTAGATACCTACATTTATTTAAGTATTTTGTATTAGCAATTATTTATAGTGGTATTACATGTTTTGTAGATTTTTTTAAATGTACATTATACAAGCATCATTAAATCCACTACTAATTATTGTATATTATGTCGAAAATGACGGATCATGTAATTCAAAATGGAATTATCATAGCCTAAATTTGTTGGTTGGACGTTAGTTAATAAAAGTTAAATTATTTTTATTTTTCAATAATTTTTCATTATTTTCAACTCATTGATTTCAAAATTGTATAAAACATAATACTTAGGTACTCAGTAGGTACTTGATGAGGACTTGATTTGGAGAGCTTGGCATAGTTTGGGAGGGTGGGTCTTAGTAATTCCAAGCACAGTGGCACCATTTGAGATTTTATTAATAGTGCAGTGCCAAAATATAAGCAAGCTATTTTTTTTTTTTATTGTCAGGACGTCAGACCACTTTTCTATAATAATAAATATACATTATTAGGCTAATGACTTGTGGTATTGAAGCATTATTTTTAATAAAAAAAAATATATATATATATTATTTCCATACATATTATACATATTATAATATTTTTTTTTGTTTCTTTTGATGGGCGGAAACCTAATTAAAATATATTACAGACTTTTTGGTGTTTACATTTTCCATTAATTACATATATAGCAGAAATAATATAGTGAAAAAAAGAAAAACACAAGTTTATAGTTAGGTTTAATTTATTATATTTATAATATAATAAATTAATATAGGAGAAAGAGGTGTCTAAATTGGCTTGCCTAATACAATGAGTAAGAGAGGTTCATAATTCTGGTGATCTGTATTACATTACGGTATAGTAACAGTATTATCATAATCAGTGGTATATTTTGAGTGATTTTTCTGGGGGGGAGGGGAGGAGATATGATGGTGTCCAAAATTTTAAGTACCCCACAAACCCGTTTTGAAAAAAAAGACATTAAACTTAATGATATTTATTTTTTTTTTTTTTAAATGTTGGCAAGTGGTAAGTACCACTTTGCAGTATAGTGGGTGTCGAGTAGGTTACTGTATGGATGTGTCAAATTTGAATTCAATGATATAAATCATTGCATTCAATAAAGGATTCTGAGCGAAGACGGTTGGTCAGTTTACATTACTAATTGTATTTTATGATATAATTGCTAATAAAGTAATGCATTTTACTGTTAATAATACAGTAGGCTGAATTAATTTTTGTCGAAAACATTTGAAAATGTCATTGAGTGTATTATGACATACTTAAAAAGTTTTAAGCACCATGAAAAATATTTTTAAATTTATAAAAATTGAACATTTTATAAATTTTTAATTATAGGTACAAAATAATTTGCATATTTTCTATATTTTGATGTTAAAATTTGATTTTAAAATGCCAATAAAAAACAACAATGTTAATATGTATTATTTTGTTTTTTTGCTATATTATTAACTATATACGAGGGACCTAATTTAAAATTTTAAATTTTAGCTATAAAAACTGAACATTTTATACATTTTTAAATACAAAATAATTCGCAAATAAAGTTCGATATTTTGATGAATTTTGGCTAAAAATTGAACTTAAAATACTTATAAAAAAAATTTGTTTATGTATTTTTAATATTTTAGAACTCATAATATGACAACTTATGAGGAACCTTTTACTAAATTTTCAAGCATTTTGACTCAACAAAAATTTCTTATGTCTACAATTATGAATGATCTCAAAAAGTGTCAGAGTATTTTTATTGTATATAATAAATAAATATATATTATATGGTGTATAGAAAATGATAATCTTAACATTTGGGGAAATTTTTAAATGCCTACGGTTATTCATTTTTGAATTAAAACAAATTAAAAATATCTTTCCTTGAGAAATCGATATAATTTACGAATGAATATCTAATGTCTAATTTCAAACGCTTATAAAAAATTAGTTTGACTCTATAGTAAATTTTTTTTTTAGAAAGGTAGAAAAACTTATAGATAATCTTGTGTTGAATTTTTTAATTATGTTTATAATTATTTTTTAATTTTGTTGAAATTTTAACTTTAGACGCTTATAAACACTATTAAAGACCTACGCTCAACTTTTTTTTTTTAATTTTCACTTATAACAAGTCATGATGAATCTTGTATTACATTTTTAACCGAATAAAAAAAGTAAAAACAACCAAAAATTTATTATGCTTATAAATAACTCAAAAAAAGTCAGAATATATTGAAAATATTATTGTGTATAGAAAATAGTTATATAAACATTTGGTGAAAGTTTCATATACGTATTACAGTCTTTTTTTTGATTAACGCCCAAAAACAAAATCAATTTTGTCAAAAACCAGTTTTTCCTTGATTGTTTTTTTTTGTTTTTCTCGGCGCTTTTCAAAATATTGGGAATTTTTAAAAATGATCTTTAAAAAGTACCAACTAGATTAATTTATTCATCAGAAAAGATACTGACGAAGAAAATCAAATCATTATTTCGACAACTTATCGTGTATTACAGACAGAAAAAAAAACACACACATCATTGTAAAATTAATATATTCCTTATTGGATTCTATAAGCTGTTTTTTAATAATCATATTATGTTCAAATGTTGACAAAATTAATAAAAATATTATCGAAAATTTGCAAATTATTATTAATTAAACATGTATTAAATGCTTAATTTTTATAGCTAAGGATTGAGAATTAAAAACAAGGTTTCTTATAAGTATTTCATACTGTATAACCAAAAAATCTAAAAATTATATAAACTCATTTTTTTTTTTAATAGACATTTTCAGTTTAATTTTGGATGAAATTAAATGTTTAAATGAAAAATAACAATGTTATAGTTATGCCTTTGTAATTAAAAAAGATTATTTGCGAGTATAGTTGCATTTTTTGAAGTATGTTTTATTTAAAATTAAGCACACATGACATTTTCAAATGATAGGTTTTCGGAAATTATATATTTTAATTGCCATTATAATATTATATCGTAAAATATAATTAGCAATTGGGCTGAAAGACAGTCTCTGCTCAGAATCGTTTTTTCGGATAGGTAAGTACTATGACTTGTATGTTCTATGTACTTTATATCATTGAATAAAATTTAACACATGTCCACCTTTTTTTATTTTATTATTAATATAAAAATAATTTAAAAAAAAAGTACCTATATTTATTGAATATAGTTAATTTACATAAGTATGATGATAATTTTATTCTTACAAAATTCATATTTTACATGCAGGTGCAACTATGAACTCGATGTTTTTTATTATTTAGCACTGGGCAAACATTTCGAATGAGCATTTAAGTATTAATTATGATATATAGATATTTATTAATTTATTAATCTTGTAATCCAATCTTTAATCTTATATAATCTTATTGTTTATTAATTTATTTATTTGAATCAGTTGAGTATTAATTACATTTGTTTTAAACAGATACGATTCCATAACAGGCGAATCCATTTGATTAATTTCGTTTTTATTTCGCAAGTCATTGCTATTTAAGCATTCTCATTAAAAATACAGTTTAAAATTAAATTGATGCCATTTTTTTTACCTGTTTTCAAAAATATTGATTTTAAGTAATAAACGTACACATTTAACCTTCATTCATTTTTTTTTTCATTTTAGTAATGTATTTTTTTTAAATTACGTTAATTTGAACTTTTTTTATGAACATATCAGACATTTTGTTTTTTGTGTGACCACAGTTTTTGAAAGATATTTGTGTTGTTGCGTTATCTCTTATTCCATGGCATAACTTATATTTTTCTTCTACATTACTAGAAGTATCAAATTCTTTAGTTTAGTTTGATTAATGTTTGATGTCATACTGTAAATTTAAATATTATATAATCAAAATAAGTTATTAAATATTTAATCGTTATGATCCATTGTAAATTTATGTTTATATCTTTGGCGGTAATGAAAAAATAAAATTTT
>JACXSJ010001623.1:16047-79977 GCA_014851325.1 Pentalonia nigronervosa
CCCCCCCCCCCCACCCTGGCATCAACTTAGTACTATTTGGGAATTAGAATCCAATTTGCCATTAGAAATCACTCTCGACGTTAAAGGCTGAAGATTTTGGCTAAAATGTTAATTTACTTATTACGCCACTTGTTGTTTATTTATTTATATTCGGTTGGTTCAAAAGCCATTATTTTTTGGTCAAAATTCATAATCTCTATCGGTAATTATAAATATGACGGTTTTGGCAATAGCTAATAATAATAATAATAAGCAGGGCTTGCAAACGTTATAGTAACGTTTTGCGTTATGATTATAACGTTATATACGACAAAAAACGATTGAAATTTGTAAACGTAATTAAAAACAAAAATAATTAAATACCACAAAATAAAACATAACGATTAAAAAACATTTACAACGATGTATAATTAAACAAAATATAACGCAAAAATGAAATTATTTGAAATCTATTTACTTAAAAGTTATACTATTGGTTTCGTAGAAATATTTATTCCATGCGATTTAGCGATCAATGTTAGCGATTAATCCAAGATTTTATTATATTCCGTATCCGGGCGAACGAAAATTTGCCATGTCGTACGTGTGTAAGACGGAGACAACATATACGACGTCTTCTTAAACATACTCTAGTCATTTAAATAGTTTTTAGATTTCAAACATCTTTTGATATACATATCATATATAATACATGATCATACACGATATATTAAAAATTATAGTTTTGTTCACCATATTCAGTAAGATATCTTTGTTTTTATATCATCGGTGGAATGGAATCGACGAAAAGTCTCGTACGGGTTTTAGTATTTTACCCGGGAAAAAGCGTATTTGGGAGAATTTCGATAATATTGATTGTTGAACCCATAAAAAGACCTTAAAATATCGAAATCTTAGAATCTCCAGATATCTTAAACCGTAGTCAAACCACAGATTATTTAAAACTGTTTTATAATATATTCTATAGCCGAACCATAGAACATTATTGTGTGATAAACAGATCACTGATAAGAAATAATTGTTTACCTTTCATTTGATTGGCCAATTGGATTTTCAAAAATGTTTAAAAACTCGTTCGTGTTTCGTGATAATAATTACAAAATGCATTTTTGAATTTTACTCTAAAGTTTGTTATTTGTTTCTTGTCGTTACTGTGCACGCAAATACACAATCGGATTGTATATAGTAGATAGTTCAAATTTAAACACGTACTGCGTATTATGTCCGTGTGTAACTTAAGTTTATCTTGGACGATGTTTTATTGAATTTTTGTGTCCCAATATCGCTCATCAGAAAGTAAGTTACTACGAGTAATAATGATAATTGTATGCATGCTTGCTATTTATTTCGTCTCATTCGTATCACTCAATAGCGATTTCAATAAAATCATGACGTGTTAAAATTACATGTGTTTGTTCACATGTCAGTATGTCACATCTATGTAAAATGTATCTTAACATTTTTTACATTGCAAGTTTATAACATTTATGAATTGTAGTTTAAATATTTTTATTTAATGTGATTAAATATAGTCGGTGTTCAGTGTAGGTATTTGTATATTTTTTAATAATCAAAGCTTGGAGTGTTTAATCACTAGTGTTTCCTGGAATTGTTGATATATTCGTACATTTTAAACAGAATTATACTTTTAAATTTAATATCCTAGTCCTTGATTTGGTGGAAATTTCCATTTTCTTGGAGAGTAACATTTATTTTAATTCTAATGTTAACATGTTGATTTAGAGATGTTTTGATACAATTATGTAGAGTGATCATACGTCAGGTATAATATTACAACTGTACGGGAATATTCCCTTATTCTGTAAAACTTAAAACATGACACTTTTATCTTCATATGTGCATTTAAGTAAAAAACTGTATATAAAACAATATTTATACAATTTAGTATTGAATCATTGAAACTAATAAGTTTATAGTTATAAATAACAGTTTTTGTATAATGATTGCTGAGTGACAATGTATAATTATCAGCAATCAGCATATAAGACATATCATATTGGTATATTGTAACGTCTAATATTAGAAACCCTCAAGACTGTCATTTTTCCTAACAACACACTTCATTTAACAGGCAAACATTATCTTTTAAATATCTTTAAAAACTATAAAAATAATTTACAATTTTATGTTTTTTGAAGTAATTTTTTAAGATTTAATTGAACATTTTTTATTGTATATGTGATATGAATACAAATAATATTAAGTTTTATGTGAATTATTACAACAAATTGTTCTTTATTATGACCAGTGGTCATAATATATTAATCACTGTATCTAAAAATTGAATGTGGTTCATGTAAAATATATCTCTATTGCCTAGGTAGATTAAATTATTTTGATTTATTCAACATAATTCGGTTTCTAATAATTATTGGTATTTTGTATTTTTTCATTATCAAACTATTGTGTGCTTTATATTCACGGAAATAGGTATTCATCATCTCAGAAAATTTGTTTGTTTTGATAAATTGAAAAAATATAATTAATTATAATAAACAAAGTTATGTAAGTAACTAAATATTTAATTTATACAATTATTATAATTCATCATTAATGTATTCATTTTAATATTAACAGATAAACTAATATACAATTATGTCATCAAGCAGTACATTAAATGATGCAGATTTAAAATCTAGATTGGCTTGCTTTGGCATAAATAATCCGATTACCAATACAACTAGAAATGTTCTGCTTAAGAAACTCTTAAAATTAGAAATGGATTTTCAAAAGGAACATAACAATCAATCGATGAAACTTGGCAGTGAATCAATGGTAAATAAATTAATAATTTTAAAACTATTATATTTTAATTTAATATTATATAAAATTAAATTATAAATAGATATTGTGAATGTGGCATAATAATTTTACAGAAGACAATAAAAGGAAATAAAAAATCTTTAAAAAAAACTGTTGAAATAGCTTATTTATGTCATTAGTATCAATAGCCTATAACAGGCAAGAGCTTTTATGCACCATCTATAAATTTAAGGTTTGTGGTGGAAACATATATGTACCTATTGAGTATAATATATTAAATAATAAGCATAAACTGTCTTTTGTTTACTCAGCTTAGTCAGAGATAGAGTATAAAATTAAATTTGAATTTAAAATATATGATTGTACTTTAATATTGTAATGTATTATTAAAGTATTTTGTTTAATTAATTGGCTTTGGTTAAAAATGAACAACTAAGCTTTCACAAAAACTGTAATATTTTACTTTAATATATGTGTAATTTTCTAAACTATCTTTGCTAAAAAATCATATGTTTTTAAACTCAATAAACATGTAGTTCAATAAGTAATTGAATCAATAATCAGAGAAAAATTAAAATGTAATAATATTGATTTCTAATTAATATGATTTGGAGCCATTGAAAATATTCAAGTATTTTAGTTAAAAGATCATAAAAAAAAAAAAATCAATGAAATTGACAAAAAAAAAATGTGACTTAAGGTATAATAATGAACTGTGGTAGTTGTAATAACTTGCTATAATACATCACAAACGACACTAAATCAATTATGCTTTTGTTATCTATTTACTATAATAGCATTGACTTTATAACATTAACACTGGGCGATATAATGATAAAATGTATAAAGTAGTTTAAAATAATTAATAATATAATAATCATAATGATGCAATATCCTAGTTATAGTAGAATATAAAACACTACTTAGATTGAATGGGTTACCACGTAGGTTTTTAGCAACAAATACTCAGCCCACATAAACACGTGTTTCTCAACCAATCGCAACCCCATAAAATTCTAATAGTTATAATTGCTTAAGATTAATAAAAATAGAATACTGCTTTAATATGTTCTCAGTTAGGTAGAGTGCAAAATAGTGGTAGCCAATAGACCGTATATGGAGGATAGCTAAAATGACATTTTAATTAATTTAAAATTAAATTAAATACTGAAAATTTAGGAATGTGGTTAATAACAATTAATTTTTGTATTCACTATTATGTAAAATATATTGTTTATAGGATACTACAACAAATGACTTAAACGAGTATGAAATCTATGATGGAATCTCCAAGTATGGATTAAAGCAAGTCCCATTGACTGATTCTACTCGTCCTGTAATAAGCAATATTATCAGAAAAAAAAATGAACATTCTTAAGAAACCTCATTTACTAATTTCAAAAATTATTATTATATAACTAAGCTGGTACCTGTTGTTAAAATAATTTAATAAATATATTTAAATCATATCAAAATATCTTAATTTGTTATTATGAGCATTAATTGAAATATCTTAAAAATCATAATTTTATTGTTTTGTAACATAACATTTGCATGATTGTGTATTTGTGTTTAATATAATGTTGCATTGTGTGTGTCTACATTTACATTACTTGCTAGAATTGAAAACTAAAAATAGAGATCAATTATTACCTTAGAGTTGTTTAATGCACTGTCTATGTATATTTTGTTTATATATCTAAAGTTAATTGTAAATATTGTTAAATTGAGTGGCCGAATCTAATATTAAGAATAACAGTGCATATTTTGTTTGATTTATTTATTACTAAGGAAAAGAAACATTTACCTAGTTGATAAATTTTTGTATTCTAAAACAACAGTTTATTATGAAGTAATCCTTACATAAATATTATAACTATTGAATGTGAAGTTATTATATGCGTATGCCTAATAACTGTTCTGTTTAAAATTACCTACACTATATTTTTTTATAGAAGAATATTTTTTTGAATAATATTAATTATACTTACATTTATACAAATAAATTCTTTAGTCCAGTGAAAATAATTCATTATTAGGGCTTGAATGTTCATGAAATTGCTTCCAAATTTATTCGATTTATGTTTAAATAGATACAAATTTGATTTGATTTTTATTTTGCATATTAGTTTCATGATTTTGATATTATAAATGCATATTTCAGTACATTTTAGTATTTTTATTAATATTAATAACATATTTTTTTTTTGGTTTTAAAATAAAATTTTTATATTATATTTGTTGCAAATATTTTTTAGATTTTACATAATTGCATAGGCATTATAAGATTTTTTCGTTTAAGTACCATGAATATTGTAAATGTGACATTACTTCTACATTATCCCTTAAGTGCATCACTTATATTTCAATATAGAATTCCAATGTTTGTTTATTAACAACCGATTTTTACATTATTGTTTATTTTGAACTTGATAAATTATAAAAATAATTGTTCAGTTTGATAAATATTTTAGTTGTTTTAGTTATAGCTAAGTAATAGATATTTTTAAACTATTTTATGCGTGGGCATATTTTGGTTTTTTTTTTTTTGATTAAGTGCATATATAATGACTTTTAATGCATATTTGGAGATTGTAAGTACATAAATATCTGATCCTTACTCATTACCAATAATTTTCTTACACAGTGTCACAAATTATATGTGATATGTTATTTAAAAAATTATGTTTATTTGGATATATCATGACTAAATTTAACATACATTTTTAATGTTGCATTGGATTTTAGTTTTTAATTGAACTTTAAATAATGCAAAAAAAAAATTGAAAAGTACCATAATTTTAAATTATTTATAAATTTAGTACAGATTCTGAAATTTTAACTGAAAATAAAAATTCTATGTAACTTGTTAAAACTTTCTTTCAAATAAAAATAACAATCAAAACCTTTCAATTCCATGAAGTATGAAGGTTTATTTAATATAATATATTAAAACTATTAAAAAAAAAATTGATTTATTAAAGCTTATACTTATACAACTTTGGTAGTACTATCAGACAATTATCAAGAGGGTACTATCTATGGTGTATTTGAGTACAATTTTGTTTTGGGTGCAAGATTTTTATTAAATATTATATTTTATGATAGTATATTTGATTTTTAATATCAATTTAATACTCAATAAATTTATTTTTATTATACTCATATATTGCTTTTTAAAAATAATTATGACTAAAACAATTTATACTGTAATGTAAAAAAAAATCAAATCTAAGGGAGAGAAATTTCCCTATTGACCTTCCTCACCAATGAAAATGCCACTGGTCTGGAATCGATAATTTTTGTATTGTACAATATTATAATTATAATTTACTTAAATTCCAAATAAAATATATCATTTCTATGTTATGTTTATGTAAATTTAAATACAAGGGACCTCCTCACACCAATTTTGTTTGTGTACCCGTTTTTAAAAAGTATTGGCATCATAATTTATTGTAAGCAACATCTTTTTATCTATGATGTATAATTTTATATACTAATATCGAATAAAAATCTTTTTAATGTTTTATTACATTAGTTTATGTATCTCCATAAATAAATATTAAACAGTTAGGTATATTCTTTCAAAATAAAATAAATAAATTCCGATTATTGTGTATGAGACATGTTTGTATTTTCTATAAATTTATCAAAATATAAATATTATTTTTAGCATTTTATGAATTTAGATTTTTTTTGTCTTTATTATAAAAAATAATTATAAATTAAAAATTTTTTTTGCAGATGACTGAATATTGATGTTACTAAACATTGATATGACTGACACAAATGATCAATTTTTAGTTGAAGATGACGAAATATTAGCTTCTGTGTTAGAAGAAAGTTTGAGGTAAATTTAAATATTGTCTTTAAATTAATACAAATTAAATATTTTCCTTTTTTTAATATTTAGTTGTTAGGCTGACAATTAAAAACTAGTTAGTTGATCAACATATTACTTATTAAGTAGGTGACTATATTTTTTTTAGCAATGTATTACATATTCATATATTTTAGACAGCAGTTAATGTATACAGTAAAGACCCTCTCGTTTGTTCTCGGCTGGTCCAATAACTTTTTGAATTAAAGTAGTTCAAGGAAAAATTGTTATTTTACATTTAAATATGCATCTTTGTCAAAATTGAAATTTCAAATGTTTTTGAAACAAAAAAATGCTTATGTATTTTTGACATTTTTAATTGCTGTATGAATAGCTTATATTACATTTTAAAGGTTTCTTTCAGAGAAAATTTATTTATTTACATTATAAAAAAAAATATCTATAGCATTAAAAAAACATTGACCATTCTCTGTATAACTTTTATCAGTTTTGACAAGTATGTTACATTTAACCTAGTATTCTTCTGTATGCTAATTTAGAAATCTCTTGATGCTCCCTCTTTGCTCTCATAAATTAATTTTAAACTTCTTTCTTGCTCAGCAGAGCCCAACTTTCTCTTATTGTTCCCATTTATATCACTAACTACAGAAGGAATCGATTGATTATATTATGTATCTGGGTGATCATCATCCTTCCTATTTTAATGATTATTAATATTGAATATTATAGAATTTTTTCAGTTATATAAATCTAAATTGCAAAATTTTATTATTAATATTTAAATTTTTTCCATACCATAAAATATAAATGATAATTTATTTATAGCATATGTTTAATGTATTATACCATTGGGCTAACGTCTGTTAAATACTTAAATATCAAAATAAGTAAATAAATTTGTTTTTTCATGAATATCAACACATATTTGTTTTATAGACATTACAATGAAGTGGAAGTACCGTTACGGTCTATTGCTGTGACTGAAGTATCTCCTACACAGTCTATTGTTCAGAATGAAGTACCGCCTGTACAGTTTATTGATGAGGAAAAAGTACTACAACAGTCTAATGGCACAAATTCTGTACCTAAATTAAGTAGGGTTGGTTCACCATTAATAATAGACTTGTGTCAATCACCCAAGAAATGTGTAACTGTCCAAAGCAGATTATCCCATTTTTTTACAAAACCTAAAAATGATAAAATTTGTGAGAAAGAAACTAATAGTGAACTTGAAAATCAAACAGACAAATTATGTATTGTAATAAATTCACCACCAGTACAGAATAATGTCAGCATTAGCAGTTCGTGAGTTATTAAAAAACATTATATGCATTTTTCTTAGTTGTTTTAAATCTATATTGTTATCAATATATTATTGTATAAACTTGATTCATTCTCTAGACCAGCGATTTTCTATAAAAAACCGGATGCAGATGGGTTTCATTTATCGTCAGGTTCACATTATGTGTACCCCTCAAATTTTCCAGTTAGAGAATATCAAATGGAAATCATAAAAACAGCTTTATTTAATAATACTCTCGTCAGTTTACCTACAGGTATTTTTCTATGTGTAATATATTTTTATTTAGTGAATTATTAAATTATTGAGTTTTAATTTTTTCTAATATTATTATAGGCATGGGAAAAACATTCATAGCTGCTGTGGTCATGTACAACTTTTACCGATGGTATCCAATGGGTAAAATAATATTTATGGCACCTACAAGACCATTGGTTGCCCAACAAATTGAAGCGTGCCATTCGATAATGGGTATTCCTAGGGATACGGCATTTGAAATGACTGGTTAGTTGTGATAAATTCAAAGTATTTTATTATTTGTTATTAAAATGTAATGATTCATTTATATGGGAACAAAACATATTTAAGGATTTCTAGAGATTAATTGTTTTGGTTATTCATGATATTATGTGAGTTATTCAAGTTTTATTTCATACATTTACTGATTTGTGTTTATTTTTTATGAATATAATAAAATACTCAATAATGTTTAATTAAATTCTAGGCAATATTCCACCTGAACAAAGATATTTAGCATGGAATAAATACAGAGTCTTTTTTCTTACTCCTCAAGTTCTGGCTAATGATTTAAGCCTTAATAAATGTCCATCAGATACATTCAGATGTATTATCGTAGACGAAGCACATCGAGCTACTAAAGACTATGCTTATGTTCAGGTTGTTAAATATTATATAAATTACAAATAAATAATTATACAATTTTGAGAAGTATTAGTTTGATTATTGTTTTGTGTTTTAAAGGTTCTAAAGCATTTAGTCGAAAAAAAACGAGTAATCAGAATTGTTGGATTATCAGCTACTCCTGGAACTAATGTAGAAGCGGTCACTGAAGTTATACAAAATTTAAACATATCTAAGTTAGAGTTCAGAACTGATGAATCTCCAGATGTAGCAAAATATACAAACAAAAAAGATGTTGAATGCATATCAGTGAAACTTACAAATACCATTTTGCATATACGCACTCAATTTTTAACGGTCAGTGAAGTCTATTATCTTATAACGTCATAATGATATTATTCAAAATACACATAGAAATCATAAAGAAAAATGTTAGAGTTTGCTAGTATTTTTTTATTTATAGAACTACTTACCTCATTGTAATTGTTTTAATGGCATTTATTTCAGATTTATGATAAATACTTAAGACGTTTAAAACAATACCATGCCCTTAATGGAAATGTTGCTAATCTAACAAAATTTCAAGTGAGTATAATGTTATATATGTTACGGACAAAGTGGGAAGTCGTGCATTGTAACACATTGCCAAATTTTGGAGCGCAAAGTAAGAAAAAGTTTACATTGTCCAGGCATTGTATACAGTATTACAGTGACTAAATGTAATTGTTCATTATAGATAAAATATTGAAAATTAAACAAAACATTTTATTGGATACTTAGAAAAATAGAAAGAACTTGAAAATAGACGTCTTAAATATTAGTTATCTATTAATAGTTTTTAAATAAATTATCCGTTGAATCATTGTTAGGTGCTTATTGTTGAATAACTTATAGTATTATCTAAAGGTAGTTTTACACAAATAAAATTAATATTATTTATTATTAAATTATAGTAATTTTAATAATTTTATTTTATTAATTACTTATAAAGTGTTATGTTGCATAATATCATAAATGTAAGTATATTTGTTTCTAAATTAGATAGGCTTCTCATATGTGGTGGTATCAAAAAAATACAATATGTTAATTCTTTTTGCTGTTATAAATCTGTAGAGGGTGTACTTTGTCTGATACTCATTTACAATGCATGGACAATGTATGAAAAAATGTAGTATTAAAATGATCATTCTTACATTATGCATAGTGCCAGAGCATTGTAATACAATGTTCGGATTTCCTACTTTACTCGTATCATTGTAATATTAAAATCAAATAATGTTTAATATTAATTTCAGTACTTATTTTAATAATTTTTTAGTTCAATGCATGTTGTAATTTTTCAGATATTTGGTGCCAAACAAAAATTTTTAACTGGTAATAATGCCCGTGATATGCCAAAGTCTCTTATTGGATGTTTAATGAATGATTTTACTATATGCATGTCTTTTGCATATGCTTTAGAGTTGCTGACTATTTATGGTGTCAAAGTGTTTTATTTACAATCATTAGGTAATTAACGCATTGGATGTTACATAATATGTTTGAAAAATATTTTATGTTTAATTTTTGGTTTTTATTTAGAAATGAAAGAAAATCATAAATGCTTATCAAATGATGCTGATTTTCAAAATCTTTTGCATGGTATTAATAAAGAATTAAATTCTCAAGTAATTTAGTTATAAGTCATTTTAATTTTCTGAATTATTTTTCAATTTAATTATTTTAAAGGATTTAACTTGGAGTCACCCAAAACTTTATGAGTTGAAAAAAATTGTTCAAAACTATTTTGGTAACAAAAATGTAGAAGCAAGTAGCAAAATAATAATATTTTGCCAGGTGAAGTGTTTAAATTTAAAATTTTTACAGTGGCCATTTTATATAAGATGCTGTACATAAGATTGTATTATTGTGTTGCCCATTAAAATACTTTTTAATTATTATGTTAATAGTATCGGTTGGTTGTAGTAGAAGTATTTGAACTTTTAAAAACATTTGGTTCATCTGTGAAACCAGTCATGTTTGTTGGGCAATCTCTTAAGGAAAAAGGTGGTCTGCCGCAAAAAAAACAATTGGAGGTGAATGAGAATAAAAATATTTTGTTATCATATCATTTATGGACATTGGTATATATGTTATTTATTCAAATTTGTTGAAACAGGTGATGAGTCGGTTTAAAAGTGGAGATTTCAATGTATTAATTGCTACAAGTGTAGCTGAAGAAGGCTTAGATATTGGAGATGTCGACCTTATTATTTGTTTGGAAGCCAACAAATCGCCAATAAAATTTGTGCAACGACTCGGTCGTACTGGACGTAAACGGTCAGGCAAATGTATTACTTTACTGACTGAAGGAAAAGAACAAATTGTAAATATTTTATACAGTTTTATGTTAATAATAATAATAATATGTTATTGATTAACTTTGTGTGTGCAGTTACTGATCATTAAAGACGTGTAAAACCAAATTGGTAGATGTTGGACATCAGTAGTATTTCTACCATTTTCTTTAAATGCTAACAATTTAGATAATATTTAAGCTAAAAAATTAATTTTTGTTAAAATATTATAATTAGTATAATCTAAATCTGAAAAATTAAAATATGTTAAAGAATGATAATCCAAATAAATATTTTTTATTTTTATGTTTAGAAATACAATTCCAGTGTTTCTTCTAGTAAAACACTTGTAATTAAAATGTTGAAAAACAAAGCAATACTTTCTAAGTTGGCTCCTGAAGGACCAAGGTTGGTACCAAAACGTGAGTGTCTCATATTGTATGCAATAAATATTTAAAAAATGTGTTAAAATTAATAAAATTAAATGTTTGTAACTAAATATAATACACTCTGTAGCAAATTAAAAAAATGTTAAATGTTTTTAGATATTCATCCACAATGTTTAATGATTCATGTAAAAAAACCAGAAGAGCTTTTTCCAGAAAAAAAAAAATTAAAAGGCAAGAGAAAAGCAGTTAAGAATACTATGCGATGTATAGAATCTAATGATGGCAAAAATGAAGTGAACGAAGACATAGAAGATGGACTCGATGTTTTCCAAAACAATATAGGTATAAGTCTTAGAGCGTAATATAAATCATCAGTTATTTTAAAAGTATAATTGTATTTTGAGTATAATTATTTTAAATAATAGAACAATTGGATGATTATTCTATAATAGTATAGATTTAAAGTAGCAACTTGTATAATTGCTTTGATAATTGTTATTCTTTTCAATGACTTATTTTGCTAGAAAAATTATTAGTGATTAATATTATATAATCATCAAGGCAAAACTGTCAGTTTTCATAGATGGGGAGAGGAAGGAAATATGGTGGAATGTAAGACAGCATTGTTATGGGATCATATATTTAAAGTTTACCTGCTTATTGTATCCAGGTGCCTGTTAGTGTGGCTACTTTTTAAATAATTAGAAAAAGAATTATATTTTTACTTGTACGTTGTATCCAATATTTTTTAATTATTAATATTTGTAGGTATTATTAAGATATTTGATATTTTCTTCTCTTTTCTCTTCACCTTTCAATACCAAGTATGTGGGGTCAGCCACATTTGTCAGTTGTCCTACATCTTCATAAGGTTTTGACATTCTATCCTCTACCACTTCTTTATTTACATTATCTATCTTATATCATTCTCTATTTTGTCTATTTATATCTTCTTCAGTCATTTTCTCCTCTTTTTTCTTTTACACTAATTTTTATAGCTACTCTCACTGCCTCCAAGTTACCTCTCCACTTCACATGATCTTTCCAGTCACATCATACATTCACCTTAATATTTTTATATCTGTGTTACACTCACCGACTGTTCTATTAATTGTACACTGCTTAACATTTTGATCCATACAACATGATTAGCCTCACTACTGCCATATATAATCTGCCTTTAATTTCAACGCCATCCATATCTCTTACAAAATACCTGATGCTTCTCATTTATCCACACAAAATCTTATTTTTGACATAATAAAAACTACCATTCATTCGTACCACTAAATCTAGTACTTAAACCAATCATCTAACACAATTCTTCTTTTTTACATCAATTTCTCGATTACTTCCTTCTAAATCGTACACAATTTTTTCTGTTATATACCTAGTTCCTTAGTTTATTCTCTTTCAGCTTTGTTCACTACTTCCTCAATTTCTTATTCACTTTTTCCTGGCTTGCTTCCACCAACACATCTGCATACATGGTACCACATCCTCAATACATATTTAAATAATTGAAATATATGAAGCATTAAAGAAATATTATAAGTACAATTTAATAGTAAAATACGAAACAAAAATATTGATTTTTGAAATACAACGGTAAAAAGAAAATAAGTATTTAAATACATGTATTGTAGTAAAGCATATTAGTAACTTTTTAGTATAAAAATATATACTATCTATGGCTAGACATTGAATCAGGCTGTACATTGTACATGTATGTTGATTATTTTTCTAGCGAAATGTGTCATTGGAAAGAAAAAATATAGAAGTATATTTAATTGAAATTATGTTTCAGATAAACCTAAAAGAAGATCTAAAAAACGAAAAACCGTCGAATTTGATACAAACGATAATGGCTGTGGAGAAATTGGATTGCCTCAACAAAAAAATACTGATATAGATTGCGAAAACAGTTCGAAGAATAACGACTATAATGAACTAGAAATCAATGTGCATGGCGTAACCGACAGGACTTTGGACCGCTTCGTCGACGAGGAAAAAGCGTTTAATGAATGGCTGCAGTCGTGCACGAAAACCAATACCATAGAGTTGAACAGTCAGTTTTTGGAACTGTTAAATTTTTTTACTGACCGGGGACAATGTGATATTGAAATTTCCAATAATGAACCGACGAACGTCATGTTTACAGGGCAGACTGACGACCAAATATTTGAAGGTCCGTCGGTCAGTGAAGTGCGCTCGTTCCAGGCAAACGATCGGCCGATGAGAAATGCCGATTATTTGTTTCAATTGAGTGATGACGTACGACCAGATGGTTCACGGATGGCAAGCACATCCGCAGTTCGTGAAATCAATGACTACACAAAAAATACAGACCCCGAAGACATATTCGACGGACATACTGACCAGTCTGGCATCTTGCGACCGATAGGTACACGAACGTCGGCAATTTATGGCGGTAGCCACAAGTCGAAACTTAACGAAAACAGCCTTACAGGAAAACTCAATTTCAACGACCTGTTCAAAAGCCAACGGGCTGACGGGCATACCGATAATTTTATAGTTAGGAATACGGGATTCCCTATACGGCCGCCGATTGTTGTTGGCAATGGTGGTCGTTCGATTGATCTTGTACACTACGTAGACGACGATTCTCCAGCGGATATCGCGACCAGAGCCGTCGTACTTGCCGACGATCAAGACGAAGACGATGAAGTCATGGGAAATTTTGATTTCGAAGAACTATTCAAAAGTCAGAGGGCTGATAGGTTCATCGAAAAGTACAGTGAAGAAATAGCTGGTGTTAACATCGTTGACCATTCTAAAACGGACATCGCGAAAAAAGCTGTCGGACATGAAGACAACCGGGACGAAGATGATGAAATAATGGGGAATTTTGATTTCGAAAAACTGTTTAAGAGTCAGAGATCCGACAATCGTATGGAAAAGGAAATCGCCTCCAAACGACAGAATATTGATCGATCGATCGCCAACGGTAGCCAGGGAAGTCCCGTTGTGTGTGGTGGGCAAAAGTCCGTGACATCTGGATACAAATCGATTGGAAAGATGGACTACAATGTATTGTTCAAGAGTCAAAGACCTGACGGGTATATTGAAGATTTCATGTTGAGAAACACCGCGGGATCTCGAGTCCGGCCATCAAATGCAGACGATCGCGTCTTAGTCCACATCGATGACGATGACGATCAGGATGAAGACAATGTAGTCATGGGGAACTTTGATACTGAAAATCTTTTCAAGAGTGCGAGTGCTGTCAAGTGTATGGAAAAGAATGAAGGCGACAAAATATCCGCCAAACGATCAAACGTAAACGGTGACCGTAGAGGTCCCGTTGTGTGCGGTGGAGGAGCGTCGGGTAAAATCAACTATGATGCATTGTTCAAGAGCCAACGGACTGACGGGTACATCGAAGACTACATGGATAGGATTTTAGCAAAAACGGCCGATGAAAAAGTCTGTGTGGTGGATCGTTTGCCAGATACGGATGTTGTGGTTATCGATGACGACGACGACGACGTTATTTCCGTAGGTAGTTCTCAAGAATTTTTCAGTTGCAGACCACCGAAGAAGACTGTCCAGACGAAATTGACGAACCATATTCATGCCGACCACACCGTCGACTTATCGTCGCCGCCATCAAGCTTGTCATGTATCGCGGCCGTATCCACCGTCAGTTTGCCGATTGCAGAAAATAGATTTCCGACCGACGGCATATCGACTTTACATGTTGGTGGCAGTGGTTTACTGCAGCCACATGGCGACGACAACATGGATTTTATGTTCATCGATTACAACAGCGATGGTGATGCTGCAGCAGAAGTTTTTACTCAGAAACACCGGGACGGCGATGATGTAGACGTTTTCACACAGAAACACCGGGATGGCGATGATGTAGACGTTTTCACACAGAAACACCGGGACGGCGATGATGCAAACGTTTTTACGCAGAAACAGCGGGACAGCGGTGACGGAGATTTTTTCACACGAAAACAGCGGGTCGACAGCGGAGGAACAGCCACGGTCAGTCAATCGTTATCGTCCTTTGCTTCTGCATCAAAATCGTCGCTTAAGGATGACATGATAAAGCGTGCTGGCCACTCTACACAATCGTATGATAGCGGCATCATGCCGTTGAACATCATGAAAGCTGCACGTCTTGTTGATCTGCTTAAGCCAGGCTTGAGCATGAAGAGAAACACAACGGCGGCGGCGGCGGCGTCTAAACGACAAGTCGACAAAGGCTCCACGGCGGTGTTGTTCAAACGACAGGTCGACAACAGTTCGCCGGTGGCTGCGTTCAAACGACGGGTCGACAACGGTTCGATGGCGGCGTTGGCGTTGAAAAATAAAGTTGTCAACGACCGAAGTCCATCCGACGACACGTCGCCCATACATCCTCCGAACGGCCCTCGGCGACGTCCTCAGTTCTCGCAGTCTACTCCTAAAGTTCCTGCGCACCCGAAACGACGACCAGAAACTGTTACCTCCGCTGCCACCACAATCACCACCACCGCCGTCGGAAAGATCAGCTCTCTGTTGACGTCCAGCAGTGACTCTGACGCTTTCGTCAGCAACAGGTGTGACGAAAATACGACTAGCCCGCGCCGCCGAGTTAAGAAAAAACGGCGAACCAAACCAAAAAAGGTCAGTATACTAATAATTTTTGATTATTAATGTATGACTCGCTTTGCCGTCTGCAGTCGCTACAATTTAACTACAAGATTCCCGAATTGGGCTAAATAACATATACCTATATAAAATAAAAATAGGTACCTATAATATATAATATTCGATATTAGCTAATTTTAATAAAAATTGACACGTTTATACTCATTATTTATGAAATAATGTCTTTAGTAGTATAATCTCAGAATTATTAGAGGTGTCATCACAATTTTTCAGCTTAATATAAATGAAGCAGGGGGTTTGATTCTAAAGTCTAAATTCTACTATGTTGTATTAAACTCGAGACCTAAGAAGATTGTTTTTAGTTTTTAAAATAGTTACGGATATTCCATATTTTTTATTAAATTATTCAAATTACTAAAACATTTATCATACCCAGTAAGTTTTTTTTGCACTGTTTTAAAAGACAATTTCTCCAAAAAAGGGTCTTGATGTTTGTGAATTACTTTAAGATAAACTAAAGAACACAGTAAAAAATCTATATTGGAGTATCAGCTTTGATTTTGATTCCACTCATTTCATTAGATTAAAGAATACTATATATATATATAAAAAAATAGATCTAAGTAATAAAGTTAAGATGATAAGATAAATTGAAATGTGCTAAACACGTCCAATCGGTTTGACATACTATAATATGTGCACAAATGTATTTTTAGATTTTACAATTATCAGTTTTTTTGCGTATCCCTTATCACATTTTGTGGCAGAAATGTTGCTTTAATTTTTAACTTTGGGTGATTTATAGTTTGACAAAATAAGATATTCACACTAAACTAATGATTTTTCTGATGACGTAATTCAAAAATATTATTATTCGAAATTGAAATATTCTATTATTACTTATATTTTATACATCATTTTCTTTATATTGTGAAATTTTTAAAATATTTAGATTATATTTTAGCTATTTATAAAAGTGTTATAATAAATATTTTACATTTTTGACTTTTCTTCGATTTATGTTGATAAAATTTTTGTTTCTCTGAAAAAAAATTTAAAAATAAAATACAAGGTACCTCATAAGTTGTACTTAAAGCAATTTAAAAGTACATTGGTAAATACATTTTTTAAAAGCATTTGAAGATTAGATTTTGATAAAATTATAGTAACAAATACGAAAAATAACAATATTTCTTTTTAGGTATATTGTTTTAATTCAAACAGTATTAATTGTAGATAATTGAAATTTTTACTAATAAGAAATTTCTTATTTTATTGTCTGTACATCATGAAAGTTTGAAAGTTTTTAAACTAATTTTAATTTATACTACGAACATATTCACATCATTCTATGGTGCTTTGGTATTATAAGTTACATTATAACTATTACTTATAAGTTACACTATATATACTATATAAGTTACACTATATATATTATATAAATTATGATATGCTATGCTTTTGGCAAAAATTATTCAACTTTTTGACTTCAAAAAATATTAAAAATAATGTACTCATACGTAAACTATCCTTAGAAATAGTTCAGAAATCTATTTTTTGCATTCATTGAATTTTTACACAGTATCTATTTTAGCAATTTCCTCAATGACTTAGTATAGGTACTCAAAAGCTGGTTTCTTAAATATATTTGTCAAGTGGTTGTAAGGATTATATTTGATTATTATTCGTAAGGCTTAAACTATTGTTAATTTTTAAATGTAATATTTTATTATTTAAACTTGTAAGGTACCTAACTTGAAATAAATATGTATTAAATAATAGTTTCTATATATAATAGAAATTGCTTAATGCATCATCAAAGAAATCACGTAATTTGGTTCTATTAATAGTACTAATAATAATAGCATTTTATTATTGTGTGAAATTTACAATACATGATAAAGCCCTTTACATTAACCGATAGATTTTACAAAACGATACACAAAAAAACAGAAAATTCAGTTGGAACTTAAGATTTCTACTGTATATATTATAAAATTCATAATTTTTTACACTTATTTTCAAGTAACTTACTACTGTTACCACCTTTATTTCGTTAGTTGAATCTGGTAAATATGTATATAATATCATGTTATTGACTGTCCATTTTGTGTTTACTTCATTTTGACGTAGAAACTTATTTTCATCGATGATGAAGCAGATGTCAGCAATTGCTATGGCGACGGTAACAACCTCAGCACGACTAGTTCCGACAACGACGATGACAGTGATGGTGAAAACGATTTTGATTCCAGCTTCATCGATGATGATCATGATGAAAAATCTGATCCGTCAAAGAGCATGACCAAACAGTATTTACAATCGGTCAAGTATGTGTCACGCAGTGTTCTAATGTTATTCCATATCATTATAGCTTATAAGCTTTTTATAGGCTACGCGATAGTGATAAACCTTAGTGTAGTAAGTGCTGAAGTTGTAGAAACGATGATTTATTCAAAAATGAATAATTTTAGATACTTAAAATTTTTACCAAATATATATCTTAGAATTTTCTAAACATATTTAAATTTTCAAAATATTTTAGCTCTTTTATAGCTCATTTATAGGCATTTGAAATGTTTGATTTGGTTTTTTTTATATGATATGTTGAAACGATTTTTTTTTTTTATAAATTGTATTGTGTTAAGTTGAATAATTTTTCTTGAAAGGGCTTGTAATAATTCTTAGGGTGCCGGGTCTCCCAAATTTACGCTTGTGTTAATTAGGTTGAAATCATATACATGATAAATGGACTAGAATGCGCTGCTTGAATATATCGAAAAACCTGTCAGTCGAACGATTCTTACGGAATTTACACTGCAGTAGAAAATAATTGTTAGATATTAATGAATTGTCGTTTAGGAGCCAGGTCAATACTCACGGAGTTTTCAAGATACCTCAGCTATCGAGACAGCATTTCAACATCGACGTTTATTCTCAGATGGGCGACATGAGCGTGGATAATAACTACGAAGAGGTAATCGTCTAGATCCTAGAGGTAGATTGTATAAAACCATAACAAAATTCTGATTACTAAAAACTATTTAGTTTTATCGATTTTGTAAAAAGATTTATTTTTTTTGTATTAAAATCATATTTAATTGATTTCGTTGTAAATCAAAATACTAATTCAATCTCTGAAACGTTCATTAATATTATTAATTTCAGTATCATATGATTTTAATATAATTTATATATTGTATAGATGCTTAAACGAAATTCTACCACTTTTTAGGATGAATATTTTGTAGCGAATACTTTTTTGATTAGTCTCGCGCCTCCCGTTTTACACGATCTGAACTTGTGTATTGTCCTACCGCAGCCGGAAATCGTGTATAAATATAATAATATCATTGAGTGTAAATTATATTTTATTGATTAATTCAATGGACCAAAATTAATAACATTAATAATAACTGCAGCTCTCTAAATCATGTTTAATTTTCCATTAGCATTGATTCATTGAATGTTTAGTGTTGGTTTATGCGATCCGACATTATTGTAATTATTTAATTTAAACTCAATGACAATAATAGTACGGTTCTTAATCGCGGTAATCATAAATCATTATTATCGGTCGACAGGACTCGTTTTGTGTGGAAGACGCGTCGGACTTGAACAGTACATCGTCGACGACCAACACGAGCGTGCATCGAACATCTGACGAACGGCCGTCAAAGCCGCTGCCGTCACGGAAGCGGAAGCGCATAATATTGTCGCCTCAGAGTACGGACAGCAGCGACGACAGCCCCACGAACCAGTTCCGTCGGAAGCGCGGCAGGGTGAAGACATCGTTGGACTTTAGTTGATCACCTCGGCAGGCAGAGCGAAGACTTCGTTGGACTTCAGTGGACCACCAAGGCTGGGCCTACGGATTTCAGACGTAACCTTGTTGGTGGTTCATATATCTGTTCATATCTGTTATTTTTTTCGCTCACGTCTATATGCAGCGTTTTTTTTTATTGTGTATATCGTTCGCGGCCTTGTCGACTTCACAAAAACAATACTAGTCCGTGATCTCGTAATACTGTATATACTCACGGACGCGACTGACTGCATATCGCCGTCGATTGGTTATTTATTTTATCGCAGTTTTACTGCACATACCTATATTATATACTATTATACATTATATATAAATGTCTGTTTGTTTTTTTTTAATTTTTTATACATATTTAATTGTTAAATATTTGTTTGTGATAACCAACAAAATAATGAAAAACAGGGACATTTTGATCCGAGTTTTAATATGATAATAAAAATTAACTTTTAAAGTGACAACCTGTAGTTTTTTTTTATGTAAGTACTTATTTCAGATTCAGAGCGGAACGAGTAATGTATATTTGATTACAATGATGATATGAGTTTTATTTTGGGGCTTTTTTTTGAGCAGAATGATTTGCTTCAATCGACAATCATTAATATCATGGATGGACGGGTTATTACTGGTTTCCTGGTAGATTTGTTTAGCCTATCATTTGAAGCTCAACAAAAATAAATGTTTTGTACTTTTCTTAGTAGTTAAGAAAAACTAACAGTAAACGTAAATATTTATGCTATTACTGTTTTTGACAAGATCTTATTTTTTTTTCAGCTTTACTATGCTCCTTGTAAGTTGTAGTCCTTGTAGTAACTAATTAAAAAAAAAAATTAATACATAAACTAAATCAATTTTTTTTGATTAGTGTTTGAACTTACAAGTTTAAATTGCCTACCTCTTTTGTTGAGAACCATTTTTTTTATATATGATGATTAATGATTATTATTCTCATTGGATTCAAATTTAATAAATAAATTACAGTTCCCTATTCAATGACGAGGTACACTTAAAATAAGTTTTACAACAGAAGCAAGTTCTCTAGTTTTTCAAAATTTATTTTTTATGAATACACGGGCTGAGCCCTTTTGTACAATTAACATGTAAAAGTAACAGGTATATATGTTATAGGTATAAAATCAAATTAGGCATTTAGTAAAATGTCTCAGTTGGCTATCAGTAGCCGTAGTGTCAAGTTGCCCGTAATGCTCTTTACTTCAAATCGCGCGTGTTTTAATTTAATTTCAATGCATTCCATTAATAAAAATGCTTCACCTCAAGACCTCAACCTACCTGATACTTCAAAGAAAAGAACTAGCAGTCTCACTCTTACACCTCCTCACACTAGCAAAAACAGATTCTCTCTACTTCTAACTCTCCAAGACATCGGTGAAATGTATAATATTACAGAATACGACAGTACTCAGCAACCACAGGTCAGTCCTAAAATTCCACATATTTATGTCTATAATATTTCCGATTACAAAACTTTCATACTTCTTTAGCAAATATAACATTTGACAATTTCTCCATTGTAAATACAAAATCTACCCTAAAAATTAATTTAAACTCGATAGACGACTATAGAACCGCCACTAAACTTTTCGATGAGACCGAAATCGAATACCTCACATACCAACTTCCTAAAAATAAACAACTATCGGTAGTTATTAGAAATCTTCATGTAAACATATCGGAAGCTTTTATTTACAACGAACTTCAAGAACTTAAATTTGAAGTCGTTTCTGTCACACGCCTACAAAATCAGTTCAAATCGTCAATACCAATCGTAGCAGTATTATTGTCAAAATCATCTACTGAAATATTTTCCTTAAACAGACTTTTACATTGCGTAATAATAGTAGAACCACGAAAACCCTCTAAGGATATCCCACAATGTACAAACTGTCAAAGATTCTCCCACACCAAAAAGTTTTGCCATTTACCATCAAGGTGTGTCAAATATGCGGGTGACCAGTCAATGTCAGAAAACAACAGAAGCTCCTCCAAAATGCGTTAACTATGAAAGTAATCCCCCGGCTAATTATAGAGGGTGTATTTTTTATAAAGAAATATTAAAACTCAAAAATAAAAATAAAACTAGCACAAATCCTATTCATAGCAGGATTTTTTCAAACACAAAACCCAACGAAAATACTCAAAATATACATTTAAAAAAAGATAACACTAATAAACAGTACACATACGCCTCTACATGTAACAATAATTTTAATACGAATAATAACAGCAAATCAACCAAAAACGCAGATAACGATAATGATTTTATGAAAACTCTATTACCACTAATCAACACATTTGTTACTCAATTAATGCAAAAAATAATTGCAAATTTCCCAGATATCATAAATAGCTTAAACTTAAACACAAATGGATCTCCATAATACTTTTTTATTAAATTGGAACGCCAACGGTCTAAAAAATCAAAGAAATACATTATTAGCTTTTCTTAATCACCACAACATCCATATCGCATGCATTACCGAAACTCACTTGTCGCATACAGATAAAATAAAATTCCCAGGCTACAAAATATATTGCGCTGATCGTATTACACAATCTTGTGTCATGGGCGGAGTGGCTATACTAGTACTTAACAAAATCAAATAACACCAATTGCCTTCACTTGCTCTGTCGTACCTTGAAGCCGTAGCAGTTTCCATTAATATAAACAATAAGTATATAACGTTCGTCAGTGCTTATCAACCTCCTAGTCGCCAAATGCTTATCGCAGACTATGAAATAGTCATGAGCCTTGATAACTCATTTATAATTGCCGGTGACTTAAATTCTAAACACATTAACTGGGGCTGCCGTGTTACAAATCCAAATGGCACTAAACTACAAGCATTCATAGAAAACACACCTTTTTCAATATCAGCTCCAAATACACCTACTTACTTCCCTACAGATATAAACCGCTTGCTTGATATATTAGATATCTTAATAATTAAATCTGTCCCATTTGCATGTGTACATGAACCTCTCATCGAACTCGACTCGAATCACATATCTGTAAAAATAACGATTAATTCACTCTCTCTCTTCAGCCGTACAAACAACTCATTAATAAACCATAGGAACTCTACAGATAAAAAAATACTAAACCTACTCACCAAAAAAGTTCAAGTAGCTTTACAAAATTACCGCGTATCCTCATACAATAGTTATTTGTCAAATATGCGACCGGGAGAATCAAACTTGTGGAAAGCAACAAAAAGGTTATTAAACCAAGATATTAACACCATTCCCCTCTCCGTACCGATGCAAAACTTGTCATATCCGATCAAGAAAAATGTGATGTTTTTTTAAACATGCTGTACAATACCTTTTCTCCCAACCATATCTTATAATCCAAGCAACGAACAAAGAGTAAAACACACCTTAGATCTACCAAATTATTAAGTTCAAAATTCCATTAATTACGTAACGCCAAATGAAATCAAACAAATTATTAAAAATCTCCCGAACAAAAAATCACCGGGTCACGATAAAATTACTAACCTTATGCTAAACAAATTACCACCGAAAGGTCTAGTGTTTATGGCCACATTATTTAACTCATTATTGCGTCATGGTTACTTTCCATTCAAATGGAAAGTTGCAATCATAATACTAATAAACAAACCAGGGAAGGACAAATCCAACCCCGACAGCTATAGGCCAATCAGCCTCTTATCTTCAATTTCAAAATTGTTTGAAAAAATCATTCACACTAGACTTCTTTTCTATTTAAATGTCATAGATGTCATACCTAAATTCTAATTAGGTTTTAGGTCTAAACATTCTACGATTCAACAATTATTTAGAATAACTGAACACATCGATACTGCATTCGAAAAACATTGTCATACTGGAGCTGTTTTTATAGATGTATCAAAAGCATTTGATAAAGTTTGGCAGGAGAGCCTGCTGTTTAAACTAAAACCCATAAATACTCCATCTTACTTGTTCAATATTATAAACTCATTTCTACTTAACAGGCAGTTTGCTGTTAAAATAAATGATAACACCTCTGATCTTATGCCTATATCTGCTGGTGTACCTCAGGGCTCTAAGCTTTGTCCTATACTTTTTAACATCTACGTATATGATATCCTTCAGTCACCTCGTACGAACATCACCTTCTTTGCAGATGATACTACAATTTTCACCAAATTACGTAACATAGAAGTAGTAGCCACAAATCTACAAGTACATCTTTATACAATATCTTATTGGTGTAATAAATGGCGTATCCAAATAAATGTGTCAAAAAGTATAGGTGTTATTTTCAGTCTTCGTACTTACCACCCCCCTGTACAACTAACATTTAACAACGTAAATATACCTTGGAACTTGTCAGTGAAGTACCTTGGCTTGATATTGGATAAACGGCTAACTTGGCAGTCCCATATATCATTCAAACTTCAACAGGCATATCAGCACCTCTCTATGTTATACCCTATTCTCAATAAAAAATCTTCAATACAGAAAAAATGCTCTCTTCTTATATATAAGCAAATCTTACGACCACTACTCACTTACGCATGTTCGGTCTGGGGGAAATGCGCGACCACTCACATCAGAAAAATTCAAATTTTTCAAAATAAAGTGCTACGTATTATTACAAACGCACCTTGGTTTATAAGGAACGTAAACCTACATAAAGACCTTCAGATCCAGAAAATCGTAGACCACATAAAAACTTTATCAAAAAACTTCTATACCTCTCTGCTCAACTCTTCTGGCTCACTTCACTTAACCTCCACGTACATTCGCCTCAACGTAGATTAAAACGTGGACGTCCGCATGACCTTCTGGTTTAACAACCATACTCAATATACATTAGCTGTACGTTATTCGCAGTGTCTAATATATAAGCTAACTTGTTATGTATTATACTATATTATATTATATATTATGTTATATTATACTTTTATATTATTAATTATTATTATATCAGTCACTGTTACTTAATTATAGTCAGCTACGTCTCGGCATGACTATCACCAATGTTAATGCTCATTAATGTATATACAGTATATAATTGATAGTAAATTCTATCTTACTATTTATTCTATGTAAATTAATTATCATGTTCAAATTGTTAAAAATTGTACCATTGTAATTATTAATAGATGTAGATAGCCAAGGCTAGGAACATCTTATTTTATCTTAATATTAAAAAAAAAAAAAAAAATAAAATGTCTAGGTAAATAGTCAAAGAATTTAATTTCTATGCCATTTTATTATCCACCTAGGCGTTTAATTAAATGCCCAGGTGTTTAAAAATATGCTTATAGTCAGGGAAAAATAAAAATAGACTTTTTAAATATTATTTTAAAGTTCAAACTATATTTTCTTATAAATAAAAATAATTAAATTTATATTTTTCTTCGTATTTTGCATATTAATATACAACATTTTTATATGAAATAATAAAAAATAATTAATAAGGAAAAAATTGTAATTTAGATCAATATGTTAACAAGATTGAAAACTAGTAGACAAAAATAAACTCAGAGAAATAACATCAATCAGCCCTTGGGAACACGATGTTTCACTCCCTCGCAGATATCAAATAGTAATTAACAGATTAAGAATTTGACACACACGAACACGTAATGAGAAACAAAGAACAACGGAAATGCCCCACAAAATTAAAACATCAAGTAACATCAAGTCAACATTCTGACAAGGTCAACTTGGCAAGCATTGTCGGCGGTTTGGGGATTCTTATAAAATGACACTACATTCCAATATTGGTCGAACTAAAAAACAGTATAATACTTTAAATGAGGGAGTAAGCTCCTTTGACAATCTTATTATAAGTGCTTTATAACAAACTATCTTAATATGGAAACCAGAGTCAAGGTTACTGGAAAGCTAGAAACCAAGATCCACCACGAAACCATTGTAACGTGCAATTTTTGAATCACCAAGATGCTAGGAGAACAATTGGGGAGGGAGATCCTATTAAATGTCATAGGTTTATATTTATCTAAATTCAGAAATAGAACTATTCGAAAAATGCGGCAAAACTATCTAAATTGTATTGTAGTTTTAGACAGTCGTCCCTAGAGTTTACTTGAATATAAAGTTTAATGTCATCAGCAAAACAAAGAAAATGGCAATGATGTAGTGCTTTACTTAGACTGTTGATGAAGATAGAGAATAATAATGGAGACAGGTGCCCACCTTGACGAACACCAGAGGCGGTAAGGAACATATTTGATTTAAAGTTTAATAATTTTACTTATTGGTATCTATTTTCTAGGTACGATTTAACCCAGACAACAGTGACACACCAATACTATATTCTTTTAGAATTTTAATTAAGACAGCATGATTCACATTATCGAAGGTCTTATGAAAATCCGTGTAAATAACGTCTACCTGCGAATGATGTTGGAAAGCGTTATAAACAAAATTATTAAACATTCAGCTGTTTGTGGTAGTTGATTGACCAGGACGAAATCCATGTTGATCTTTCATAATAATATTATTGATAGGTCTATGAATATCATTTAAGACCAGTGACTCAAATAATTTGGCAATATGCGATTGAATAGCAATGGGGTTATAGTTATAGACAATAGACGGATTACCAGATTTCAGAATAGGCTTAATTTATCCCAATTTGAGCATGGACGGAAAGATGCCTTTATCTAGTAAATGCCTAAAAGGTATCCAAAAGGGGTGAGATATAATTGATCTTATATTATAAAGAAACTCACCAAGGAGGCCATTGGGACCAACATACTTTTAACTATGTAATTTAGTTAATTTTTAGAAAACATCACTAGTACTCAAAGAAACATTGTTGGGTAGGCAAAAAAGAGAGATATCTAAGCTAATAGAGTCATATATAATATAAACAGAAGAATAGACGGAGGAAAAGTAGGAAGAAAAGAACTTAGCAGACACTTGCTCGTTGGAAGAGAAGTTATCATTAAGTGAAACTACTTTGGGGATATCAGAGTAATTGGACCTATTTTTGTTCAAGAATTGCCAGAATTTCTTAGAATTACTTTTTAATAAACTATCTGCACTCTTCGCACAATCATGAAAATATTTAAATTTAGTATGAAGAAAAGATAATTCCGTGTAATCACAACTGCCTGAAGATAATTTATTTTTAGTGTGAGCTTTTTTTTTAAAAACTACAATATATTTTAATTTTTTTCTATACCATGGCAGATAAGTGGATAAATTAAATATACACTTGGGACAAAGTCAATTATAGTTTTATGCATAGCATCATAAAATGCATTAATCGCTGAATCGACATCGTAAGGTTACCATATAACATCTGTCCAAAAGCAATTGCAGTTTCAAGAATAATATCAATTATTAAGGCATCAAACTAGCTAGATCAAAGTAAAATCGAATCGTTTCAATTAACCGATTATTATTTATTATGTATAGCTTAAAACATTCCACCAACTCAGCCACTAGGAAGGAAGTTTCTCTTCACCTGCGCGTACTCGCAGCACGCATTTTTTTTTCAAATGATTATCACCTTTTTTCCTGTAAATTATTTAGCAGTAACTTTTTGAAAATGTTGACGGATCTTAGTCGAAATTTGAACAAGTAGTTTTTGAGTTATTGAACTCTTTTGTACTAAAGATAATATAGGTCCATGATAATAGGTTTAGATGATATGAGTGTGATTTGAAAATTATAGTAATTACCTATTAATAAATAATAAATAAAAAATATATATTTATTAATCTATTAACGATTTTAATTAAAAACTACCTAGATTAAAAAATTCATCTATTTCATATTTTTGTAAAATCATTTTTAAGGACTACCTATACATTATTAAAAGTATATAGAATAATCTACATTTTAATAACTCAGGTAAACTAATCGTTTTAATTTTAATAAAGATGAATTAAAATTTTTTAAAAAAAATTGCTTCACAATCTACAGTAAAATAAGTTAGTTTTAATTTGAAAAAAATATGTTTTTATAGATACTCTTTAAATGGTATAAAAAAATTGTAGTATCTATTTGAAAATATGGTCCGTAAGTTACGGAGTGTTGAGACTTATTTAAGTAATTATCTGTTATCTTATCTAGATATAAATTTAAATGTTATCTATTTATCTACCTTAAATGAAAACATCAGTCATTTACTGGAATTTATCTACATATATTTTTTTTTTTTGAATTGTAAAAATTATTTTAATTAGTCTTAATTTTATTTATGTTCCTGGTATAAGGACTCATTTTTGTTCACGTCGCCGTACGTTGACAACGACAATCAGACACTCAGACGATAACGATTTCTATTATAAAATTAATATTACCATTGGTTATAAATACTAGATGATAGGTTGAAACATAGATAGTCCGAACTCTATAGAAATTATAAATAATTAAATAATAATTATTTCACTGAAAATAAATTCCTCGATTTCGTACAGCCTATGGGTGCAATGAATTAAATTTCAAACGCCTTAAACAAATGTTTAATGTTGTTTACATGATGAGCCTAATACATTTTTTTAACAAATACAATTTTAATTTTAAATCATTGTTTTTTAAAAATTTATCTGATTTTATCTAGATGAATTCTGATTATCTTTTATCTATTAAAAAGATAGTTTTAATAGAGCTTATTTTTATTTTTATCTAAATAGATTTTTGGTCTATTATCTTTATTTTTATTTAGATTAAAAAAATAATTATCTGTACTCAACACTAGGAAACTGGTCCGTAACAGGTATACTTGACAATTTTAAATAAGATAAATTTATTATTAGACGAAAAATGTAAATGAGCATATGTTTGGTGAATCATCCTATGCACAAACATAAAGTATTAGGAATGTTTTCATAGTAGATTCTTAATCAAGTTACATTATTGAGTTTTATTAGGTACGTTTTTTTTATTTTATATACGTTTATAATATAACATTTAATTCAGATACTACGTTGTTCTATAATCTATAATATATAGTAAATCTAATCTGTGTTTATACTGATATAAAATAAAGTTTGTCTCCTCTCCCATATAAATTGCCCAAGTCAGGCTCATAGTCAATAATATCTGAGGTGCTTTGAGATTCGACATTTGCTACATACTACGGCAGAAATTTAAGTATTCCGCACTCCGCAGTTATATTTAAATTACAGATAGTGCCGTTTGCGATTGATTAATGAACAAAGTGAAGCAAACAACAACCCACAATATTTGTGAAGAAACATCAAGTATAATAATTAATTAATAATTAATAATAATAATGATGATGATGATGATGATGATGATGATAATAATAATAATAATAATAATAAGAATAATCATAGTAATAATAATAATATAATAATAGTAGGTAATAATAATAATAATAATAATAATAATAATAATAATAATAATAATAATAATAATAATAATAATAATAATAATAATAATAATAATAATAATAATAATAATAATAATAATAATAATAATATTAATAATAATAATAATAATAATAATAATAATAATAATATAATAACACGTTTTTCCCATTATGATAAACGTTAGATATTTCATATAGGAGACGAAACACAATATACAATTGAATATAATGAATATAATAATGAAATATAATAAGAGTTTTATAATTTTATCGGTTATAATATATGTGGGTAGTTTTTGCTAATATATAGTTATTAGGTAGTTTCTTAAAAAAAATTGTTTGGCATCACAACGCGGTATCGAAACGTTAGTTACTTAAACAGAGATTATGTCGTCTACACTGTAGACTCTACAGCTAGAATTTCAATACTAATAATAATCACCCATCACATTGAATGAGTAATTGACAGAACGTACTGTGATGTCCGGCGGCGGGGTGTCAAATTTCGGGAAAACATGGCCGTGAAAAAAATGAAAGGAAAAAAACCTGAAAGAATTCGTGTTACGAAAATGCATCTAGACCTATCTCTTATCTCCATCATTTTGTTGCCCTTGGAGCATCGCAGTTTTTATTTTTTATATATTTAATCACATACCAGTGTTTTTTACGCCCCGGCCATGTTCAACATGTCCACTTTCGCGTTTTGGACAATTTATTTTCGCGTATTTCTATCAGTTTTTATTATTATTATTATTACCAACTTTAATTTTATTTCTCGGGCTTAAAAATCGTTACAGTAACGTTTCAGTCGTTGAAAAACTTTCCGGTTGTGACTTAAACGCGCGCGAACAACGCGTTCTTTTATACTCGAGGAATTACTTAATAATTTCGGTATTTAAACATTTTTATTTTTTATCTTCGCAATCGTTTGCTCGGAATGTCAACGTTTTGGCGATTTACGCAAAATGCACCGTTTCCAGTACGATATAATATAATACCTAATATCATATTGGGCTTCGGTATAATATATAACATTATCGTTAGATTAACAGTACCTATATAATATTAATGTTATTTTTAAATCTAAACTATAATATATATATATATACTTATGATTTCTAATAAGACTAATGAAGATTCGCAGTCATAGCACATAAATGATGACGTTTTTTCTTTATTTTATATTTTTTTACTAACGCCAAACGACAAAGCAATTACTCCTATATTATAATATATATAATAATATTAAACATCTACTTTCACTAAGAAGAAGAAAAAAAACATAACGTAAGTATATTATTGTTATAATATTATATAATTAATGTACATAATTTTTAATACTCGTGCCAGTGAATATTTAGCTACACACTCACGCACCCACGCGCTATGTTTCGGGGTGAGTTTTTTACCGGGGTGCAGACGGCCGTTGGACTCATTGCATGCGGCACTGGAGCGATAAAACCGGTGATGAGGGTCCAACGGCATGACGCTTTTGAGACTTTCTGATGTTTCGTCCGCATAATATATATAGCTTCGTTTGTCGAGGCGCAGCCGGGTGGCCGGGGAAAGGGGTGTGCGACGATCTCGAGCTTCGAATATTCTGCAGTAGGGTAGGCCAGATATAATGTCTTTATTACGGTCTCGATGACATTAAAGTAGTGACGTATAGAAATATTTACAACGCGTCTGCGAGCGCATAATATCTATAAAATTGTACGCGCGACATGATAATATTGAATATATTATTTAAGACATAATTCGTCGCGATATACGCATCAAGCGTATGGTACCCACATCTGTGTATGCACACACGATGGTATAATGGTTGTGCGTGAGTATATATATATAGGTCAAATATTTTATCCTATACGGACAAATATAAATATGATATATTGTGTTGTACGATATATAGCATATATTGATATGTCGATATTATTATGTGGTTTATGGATTTAACGGACGAGAGAGGGTGCGCGGAACGTTAGTGTCATCCGTGGGTGGTGGGGGGTTGGAGTTGAAGGGCACGGGGCATGACCGACTTGCGGTAAACGGAAAACGCGTAAATATCATAGTATTATACACATATATTATATTATATTATATACAATATACATAGGCACCCCGTTTGCTGTGCGGCGACGACGTACGATTTACGGTCGCGTGTCGCCTGTGGATATATTTATATATATATATAGGTTATAATGTGGATGTATAGTATGGGTATTCATCGTATGACGAGGCGTTGTGATAATGTTTGTACAATAATAATTTGAAAAAGACATCAAAAAGAAAACACGCGGCAAACCGGGAAAAATAAAAATTACAATGAAATAATTTACAAATAAACATTTTGCGCAAGGTGGCGAAGACGAGCCCATCGGAGACATATTTTCGACCGCGTCCTGCAGCTGCTTCCTTCGGCCGCTTTACAGGTAAACGCGACGCAAGTTGGACGGAAGCGTTATCACGTAACACTGTGGACACAGCTTTTTAGCACCCTGAAATGGACACACGAGAAAACATTAATATTGCGATAAAAGCTTCGTATTTTTTGCTGGGTGCGACGTGCAGCAAGGGGTGGACTGGCCCGATAGGACGACGGGAGATTTCCCGGTAGCCTGGTCTGATGCTCATGGCCTGACTGGTTATAAAAACTCATTTTTTTGATTAAATCTTCCTGGCCTGCGTAAAAAAAAATGTTGGCCCCAAAATATTGTCCCAGTCCGCCCCTGCGTGCAACAGTCGCATTCTCGAGTTTATATTATATTGTTGCTGTGACACCGCGCGCACTCACCAATATTTGTAGCCAACACACTTCGCAGTACACGTGCCAGCACGACGTCGACACGACGGGATCTTTGAAATTTCCCTGGAAAAATGAAAAGTGGCTTTAAAGACTGAGGTCATATTATGCAAGCGCAGAATACGAATACGCGTGGACAATAGTCGGCGTTATGTAGAGAGGACGATGTGACTAGGGTTTGCCGATGGTGTATTTCCCCGCACCTCTGCACGATTCAGTACAGTTGCTGCAGTGGACGGAGTATGTATATCGAAAATTAATTTTACAAAACCAACTCAGCACGGATAAGGTTAGGTCAGATATTATTTATACTTGCAGCAGATAGGTACTTATTTCATATTATTTACAAACTAAAATTGTCTATACGTATAATTAAATTATTACTTATTTAGTTAACACTTTCACGGAATACATACTTACAATATTATAATATAAATTAATATATGTCCCATATGAGGTTACAGATAGTAGGCCATCAACACAAACAACCATTAATTAGTTGTAATATTTTTTTTTAAACGTAATTCACAAAAATAATTTGAGACAATGGAGTACATTTTAAAATTTTGGACCAACGCTTCATTAAGAATATAATATTTAATTGATTGTGTATTAAAATAGTCAAGAAAACAAATATTTATTTTAAATGAAATGTAAATTAATGATAATTATTTTAATTGTTTAGCATAGTGAGGTAAGTTTTGAAATTTTGAAAATATAAACCTATATATCATATTAAGACTTACTATATTACATTTATTCGTTACTATTTTATTATATATCAATATTTATTTATTAATAATTAATAGGTAGCGCCTTTTGAATACAATCAGGTAATATATTTTAGATTTAAGTAAAGAATAATTAACAATTAAAAATATATAAGTAAAAACCATATATAAGCGGTATCTCTAATATTATATTTATTAATATTTATTTAAAAAATAAAAATGCAATGATTTTATTATAAATTACAGTACCCCTGTCTCCGTGTACGAATTTCAAAAGTACAATCATATTTTATTACATTTTTAATGTTTATCGTATTGAATATTAATTAAATATAAATAGATGCCCATGTTTTATACTGTTTGTATATTGTACGAAAGTATTAACGAAATAGTAAAATATATTATTTAAGTAGGTTAATAATAATATTACCTATAATATAACACTAAATGTCTTATATTAATATAATAATATATTATAATAAGTACTTATATGGTATAAAAATAGTCGCTAACCGACGTCTACGCCGTGGCCTTCTCTATTGAAGTTTGGCGGAGCGGGCTTTGGAGTACTTGATGTAGGTATCAGTAATATCGCGAAGTCAACACGAATCATACATATTATAATAATATAATATACGGCGGTCGTCCGTCGTATCGCGTGAAAAATGTATTATCAATACGGATATCGGATATTATATAATTATATAAGTAGGTGGAAGCGTCACGAAAAGAAGGATTTCGCAGGATCGGTAGGCACGGCAGTGGTAAGAAGGTACTCACTTTGCATAATAGACAAGTAAACTTGTCGCTGCCGGTCTTGGACACGGACTCCAGTTCTCGGATCCGAGCTTTTAGAGCTTCGACGACCTGACCGTTGTTGTTGAACTGTGCGCAATACTTGTCAACGTCCATTTTGGGTTTCACTGTCCCTTCGTCCTGTGTGTTTTCCTTTTTGATCGACACGTCCAGCGGCCCGACGTTTTCGCAAGAGTCCACCGCCTCCATCGCGCTCGGATCGTTCAGCCTGCACGTCAACCAACGATCACGTTATTATTAATTATTATGATATTATTTTACGGTTAAAACAGGTACGTTATTGTCGAGACGCGTCGTCACAAATGCGCAGTCGTACCGTAAACGCAATCATTTTGTTCATCATTATTATCAATTCCTCATCGCATAACACGGTTATATTAAATATACGTGCCTAGTATGCCTACTCTATATGTATGTAAACAGGTACGCCCATGCAGCCCTACAGGCACTATTGACAATTTATGTTATTACGATAAGGCGTTAGCTGGACGATCGGTCTTGGCGGATTATGCACGGGTGGTCGAGGAAGTTTTTGCTGAGGGTGGGCTCAGAGGGTAGATAGCGCCTAATAGAAAAGTATAAGGTAAAATAATAATAAAAAAAAAAAAAATCGGAAATAAGCGCTTCAAAGCGGTGCAGTGATGACGCCACGCCGGGCAAAACACGTTACAAGACGACGGGTGTCGGTATATGGTGGCCGTGCGAGAGAATGACCAGTATTTCGGTGGGAATGGCAGGAGGTGTCGAGAATGGAAAACAAAAATATAAAAATTATAAAAATGAAAACACCTAAGGGGAGGTTTCAGGAAATTTCGAGCGACGACGGCGCTTACTCGGAGGGTGTAAGTCGGCGGCTCTCCGAAGAAGCGGTAGGAGGACGTGGCGGGACGATTACGTCCCGTTCGGCGTACTGGTTAGGGCCGTACTTGTTGTATATGCTGCCGCCTCCGTTTTCGTTGTCATTGTCGTCGACCACCAACACCGCGTCCTCGGCACCGCCGGTTGAGTCTTCGCCACCGGTCGCCGACTGTCTGGGCGGCGGTTGCTGGGCCGGATTTCCGGGGACGGTGCAGTTGATCGCCACGGCTGCGGCACCTACGCAAATGAAAGAAACGGACGTATTTTTAGAAAATTAATTTGCCATCCGTGGTATATAATTTAATCGCCTCTTAATGTATATGATGCCCTTAAAAAATCATCAAAAAAATTTACAGTATCATATTATTTATGTTTGAATAATAAGTAACAGTTGTTTAAAAATAATGTGTCTTTCGTACTTGCAGTGAGATTAGTGGTGTGTCTAGGATTTTTTTTAAGGGATACCACCAATATATATATATAATTTATACGTAAACACTTATTACGTTACTATACATAAATTAAAATGACGTTATAGTGGTTATATATATAAAAAAAAAAAGATACGATAAAAACAACAGCCCTAATAACAGTTTTAAGCTGGAGATAGATCGCATAATAATCTGTACAGAACGATTCACCAAGCATATTGTTTGCCCTCTTTCATAATAACGCAAATAACATTCATATTATTTTTGGAATTTTGATGTATAGCGTTATTTAAAAACTTTTTATAATAATGGTATAAAAAATCTATGTATTAAAAAATAAGATATCTCATCATAATTGAAAATTTTGAAACTTTGATCATTTTAATATATGCATTGTTAAAGGATAAAATTGAGGTAAGCGCATGGTAAAAAAATCATCATGTGTAATAACTTTAATAAGACCTAATACAGTAAAATATATAAAATATTATATATTTACATATATAGACGTCAATGGGGGGGGGGGACATACATGTATCATGAGAGTAATACACATTTGCTACACATTTTTTCGAAAAAAAAGTGTGTCTGATTATGTTTTTGTGAATAATTTATATATTTGATAGGAAAATTCACATGGTTATTAAAAAGAATAACTAAGTATATATAACGTGTATTGTAGTGTATACATAATCATACGATCTATACGATATTTATTTTATGTTTTGCTCTGAGGGCCGCCCCTTATTTATATTGTTGTCCGTTGCTTTATTTTCTATGAATAAATTATCCAGAGGATTTCGCGTAAAACTGTGACGGGTGGCTGGCGGGTTGTAGCTGCTAAGGTTTATGTTGTGGCAGTTAAGTGGTTTCTAAAAACGATATCGTCACCGCCGCAAACCGATTTATATCTATAGTTGTGAAAATATTTTAAGTTAGCCTATGATATGATCTAGGATTTGGATTTTAATACGTTTATAAAACGGGGTAATTTTGTGGGATCGATGTTTTGTGGGATCTGACGGATAAGACGCGTCCTATAAAAATATATGATTTATATTTTGTTTTAAAATTTAATGTCACCCATTAATATTTTGTTCGTGTAACATTAAGATTAAACCTGGCTGTTATAATTAAAAGAATCGGAAGAAAAGAAAAAGATGATATTTGATCACTTGTGTAGTCGTTTGGATTAATTGATTGAAAATATTCTTTGATTCATATTGACTAAAATAACAAAAAAAATATTACATAGAATATTTCTCTGATTTAATTTTTTATGATTAGGATTAAAGTACCTATATATATATATATATATATATATATGTAAATAGATTATGTTTAAAGAACTTGATGTAATTTAGCTCAATACGCTCATAAACATAAATGTACTATGGTTAACGTAACATATAAGTATATATTGTAAACAACGTATTTAAAATATAAATTAAGAATACGATTAATTGTAATTATCAAAGATTAATAAATTAATCAAATATATTTAATACGGGATAATATAATATATTATATGAGACAGTAAAAAAAAATGTTGAACCACTGTTAGTAACTATGTAATATTAAAAAAAAAAAATAGATAAAATAATGTTTTAAATCTCCGAATGAAAAAAAAAATAATAATAAATCATATCAAATTAATAAATTTAATTATTTTCAAACTCAATGTTGATGAAAGTTATATGAAGCATATCATACATTTGTGTTCCCGCATCTATTGAAAATAAGTACAAAACATTGAATTTAAATTGTGTTCAATGTAGTATGAATGGGTAATACGGTAAAATACAAATTTACTTTAATGATGGAAACATATACCATCAAATAAGTATTTAAAATTAATTCATTGTAATATTTAATTAAAAATTTTTGTTAAAACAAAAAAAACAAACTATTATTTGTGATTATAACAATCAATTTTAAATCAAACGATAGTACGATGAGATGTTGACACGTTTCAAGGAAGAATTGCCGATCAATTATAAAATATTAATTCTTCCTTGAATGGTATATGTGCGTGGTAAAAAATATATTATGCCTGTATATATAATTGATGTATACATAATTGTTAAGATTTACAAATACCATTCACCACGGAGTGAACTTGAACTTAAATATGGAACTTAAATACTAAAGAGAGAGATTGTGAAATTATAAGAAAAATTATTACAAAGCCAATCACTGATCGGGTCGTCTCACCTCTATTGTATCCGCTGCCGTGCATGAGCATCGGCTGCTGTCTGATCCTATTGTGTGGCTGTTGGCCGTGCCATCCGCTATTGCCACCACCGTAGACAATGTCGTACATCGTTGTCTCGGCGTCGCCTTCCACGTCCACGTTCTCGTCTTCGTCGTCGTTACTAGCGATCGCCACAGTTGGGTGTCCCTGAAAAATGACGTCGGCATGCGCAAAATATAAGTAAAAACGTCCGGGAAAATCGCTGTAACGAATAACCGTGGTAGGTCGTCGTAACGGGCTTCAACATACCAAAAATATGGTTGATATATGACTGGACGGGAAGGGGGTTAAGTCGAGTCTTAAATTTGAAAGCCATATTGAATTTGAAAACGATTCCAAACATGTGAAGCTCAATTAAATTTGCAAAAGTCGTAAGACAGCAGAGTCATATTGTTTTTAAATATTACCGGAATTTGATATTACTAGGTATCAAACAACATTTTGAGCAACGATATATTTTCTTTTATCAAATAATTAACAATTTTCAATCATTATAATAATGAGTATGTATTATGTAATATATCAATAATTAATACTAGCGTTTATATAGTAGCATACAATTTTTAGGTTTTTGATGTTTAAATTGTAAATTCGACCAAATAAATCCCGGACAAAGAATAATGTTTTGGAAATTAATAACCACGCGTCATCAAACTCGTAATTTAATGTGTTTTTTATTCGTTATTACTTTACTAACCGATAAGTATTCTCAGGTCAGAAATAACACGAGATACGGCACTCAAATAAAACTCTGTACTCCAATATCATGTTTTTACGTACTTTGTTCCTCAGGCACATTTCCACGTGAGCGTTCATCTGTTCCTGTGTGGCCGCGGCCACGGGTTCGTTGCAAACGGGACAGCAGCAGGTCGCCGGCGTCGGCGTCAGCAGCATCTCGTCGGGTTTCCGTTTCCGATTTTTGATTCTCAACCGGTTGTGTCGATTGGCCTTGACTTTTTGATACGTCTGTATGGATGGAAACAATAATGAGAATATAATTATTATTATATTATTGTCAGCGGCATATTCATTTTGCTCGCTCATATTATATCATACTTAATAGTAGTTAAAGTGAACAGATAGCGAAAAAAAATCACCGGGAACCGTTTCTGACAGTCACGCAAAAACGTATTGTGGAGATTCCAAAACTTTTGAATTAGCTACAAGTAGCTAAGTAGATAAAATATTTTTAACGGGATGCTTAGCACAGGCGCATCTAATAACAACCACGATTATGGTGAATAATATTATTATACGACCAATGCCGGATTTGAGTATCTGAAGGCTTGGATGAAACTATTAATATTGGAGGCCCCTTAATAAAATTTCTATTTTTAAGTCAGTTGAAACATAAATTATATATATATTTTTTTTTTGGTATTTGATAAAAGTGAAAATGGATTGAAAAAAAACATTTCAACTAGGTGTACCTCTTGGCTTATATCAAGTAAAGATAAGGCTGAGTTCATAACAGCTTAAAATAAATGGGTGCTGGTTGTTTCTTAAAATACTTTTTTTCTTGACCAATATTTAATATTCTTAATAATTTATCATTTAGAAAATCTAAGACACCAACTTGCAGCCCCTTAAAAAAATTAATCTTTTAAGCCCCGGTCCATTGCACCCTCTGTACACCCACTAAATCTAGTGCTGCATACGATGAAATTTTAACGTCGTCATAACACGAAATTATACAGATATTATTATTACTTTATGACTGTTAACCTCTAACATTTTGAAGACATTTTATTCTGTAGTCATCTTGCACTGTACAGATTGCCATCTGCGATAACGCTTTGTTAATCGAAGAGGATTTCACATCGAAAACTCATACTGCGATCTGTGACGGCTATTTAAGCGCAAAAGACGATTCAGATGAAAGTTGTAAACGCCGTGAAAGTCACATGGTGAATGCGCTTTTCGTGACGATCTTGTTTTAATGGTGTGTAGAACAAACCAGAAATCCTATCCATATTCACAGCAATAAATGCGTGTTTCGAAAACGGTTATTTTTAAATATCTCGAAATGTAGGTATTCAATCGGTGCAGGGATGGTGAAAGGGGTTTGATATTTTGGAATGGCTGAAAGAGCAAAAACAAATTTAAACTTTTAACAAAAATCTCTGCCAATATCATTCGGCGATAGGTATACACAGTACATCAGTATAGATATATAAGAAAAGAATTCCTGACTAACTGATTTGTAATCAACGTACAACCGAAACAACCGAACCGATTCGTTTTTGAGATTTTGAGGGAATGCACTTATTACTATGTACAGGCGCGCCGGGAAAGGATTTTGTGAAATTCGCATTTTCAAGAGGAGTTCACGCGGGGATTTGCTGGCTCACGAAAAACGAATGTTTTTTTTTTTTTGTTTGGGTATATCTCGGTAATGTTACAGAAAATAAATTGGTTTTATTATGATTGGATATAATGTCAAACCTGTATTTTACGATTTGATCAAAACAACCCGGAATCGCCGTGTTAAAGAAATCATCTGTAGAGTTTACGTTTTACGCAGTTAAAGACGTGTGGGGTAAATCTACGGGATCATTTAATTCGTCACGGGCGAGATCAGCCAGTATTAAGTATAGTATAAATTGCGATATTGTAATTACAATAAATTAAGGATTAATACCTCCCATCGGCCGTGCAGCGTCGCGTCCCTGCTGCTGCCGCCGGCGACTGGCGACAACCGGCCGCCGTCCCTGGGACACACCATGAGACCATGCATGTGGTGGCCGTCGCCCAGCTTGTCGGGCGTGCCTCTACGGTGCCGGCGTCCGGCCGCGGCCGCTTGCTTGTACAGCCGTTCCAGTTCCCATATAAAGTGCGACTCCAGCTCGTGGGCCGTTCGGAGCGCCGTCCCGCACACGGGACAGCAGCCCGCCGCGGCCGCGGACATCAGCTGTTGGCCGCCGACCGAGGATTGCTGTTGCTGTTGCTGCTGCTGCTGCTTGATCGACGCCCCGTTGTTATTGTTGTTGCTGTGGTTGTTGTTGTTGTTAACGGTGGCTGTCGTCGCGGTGGCCGTCGTCGAGCCACTTCCGTTGGCCGCCTGCGTCGTCGTCGCGGCCGTGGTCATGGGCGGCGACAGTTTTTTCCCTGCGGAACACCCAAAAATGTCGTTAAAATCGAAATACGGTGGTCTGGCCGCCGCGGCCGGCACCAGTCGCAGCTGTTGCGGCTGCGGTTGCGGCTGTTGCTGTCGAGCGCTTGTAAAATCGGTCATCACGCGGCGGACACTGACGGCGACTAACTGACTCTGGACGCGCGCCGACAACAATACGCGGTAACGCGCGCACGCACACACGCATACGCCACACACCCTCCGCCACCCAACCCTCATCGTGCACGACCCTCCGACGTCGACGATGATCGTACATACAGGGTGCTTGTCGGCGCGTGTACAGCGTCAAATCAGTTGCTGCACGGGCGGTGGCCCAAATTTATATCATAAGTACCTATACATATTATACCTACCCATTTACTGCTGTAGATATAGTATCCAGAACAATATCCGAGCGACCCCGTCCGTTACTATACCCTATCGTATTGTGCGCGTTTAATGGGGCGCGTACGGTGCAAATATTATATAGTAACAACCGATCGTGACGCGGAACCATGACTGCAGTCGAAAAGGTATCGTATCGCATAGGCATATATATTTGTTGTGACAACGACATACCTCTATGTCGAACAGAAGTTCACCTTGTAGGTTTGCAAAGCTCGTGTAAACTACCCGTGTTATATTCAAATACGGATGACGTTTATGTTTGTGCTCGCGACTTTGTTCTATACTGTAACGGAGACGCGCCTGACGGTCACGTGAGATTTGAACGCACTGTATAGGCACTGTAACCCTGCCTACACGTGTTCGGTATAATCACCCTGTATATACGGCGACAGTATACATGTGTTACGAGGACGGGTATTAAAATTACGCTCTGGACGACACTATGTATGCTCTCTCGCGACAATGCGTACGGCGACCTAACCTACCCCACCACCCCAACCTCTTCGTCATCGGATCGTCGGCGGTGGTAGTGGTCCCGTCGCAAAGTCACACAGCGTCATCCCCCATTGTTGTCCGCCGTCAAACTCCGTCCCGAGTTTTTATCTCCCCCTCCCCCGTCGTGTACGCGCGCGATTATCATCGTCCTGTATAATATCATATTATATTATATACACCGTATTATACTCACGCACACACTCTTATACGCGTTTGTCTGGGTATTATATAACACGCGTATGTATATATATATACACATATAGTACTTCTTTTATGTACATAGGTGGTAGGTCGTAGAATACGTATTTTTACAAACGCACAAACACAATTTTTATAAGAAATGAATGACGACAAAGGACGATCCCGAAGTATGTATATGGTAGACACACACACATATTATATAGACGGATTGTACAAAAGGAGGATAATACCCGCGGGCATATTCGGCGCGAGAGGAAATTCCGCCGCCGCTGAACCCTCGTCCCAGCCGGTGTGACGCCAACCGACCAGGTGTGCCTTTGTACTGTAAATTGTAATTGTATATATATATATAGCGAGCAGGTACCCGGTCAACTGTGGCAGCGGATCTTCGACACGTCGCGGTCCGTCCTACACCCCGCTACCAGCGCTTGCGGTTTAACTGCATTTCGCGACACGAAAACTGCACTGGTTTTTAAAATGCATCGTGCCCAGTTGTAATAGGTAATATTGTCGCATAGGCAGCGGACGTCGGGTTGTACAGACTTCACACGGGACCCCTTACACAATGATTTAGCAAAGGGAGTAGAGCCGGTCGCCTCTGAGCTTTTTAAGAAGCGGTAGGTGTGTAGGTAATGGCTAATAGGTGATATTTTAGCATAGACTGTAGTTCCTATTTTAGTAATAACTTCTACGCCAGGTAGTAACAAATATTACATTGAATTCCTTTGTCGGGTTATTGGTGGTGCAGGATAAAATAATATTAATAAATTATAGTCTTTCAAAAATGTCGAGTTGGCCACGTCACTGCCCCCACACGACGAGCTGACGCATTCCAAAGTGGGATTATATTGCTTTCGTCGTCGACTGGAAAACTGCACTCGCACCGCGCATAATATAGGTATGTACACATATTAAAATACACAATGTCAATACACATATATATATACTGTGTATTATTATATGACGTATGCACCTGCACGCGGGTACATGTGGAGCGAGCACCTAAGGTCGCGAACCGCGAATCGTGACAAAAATATAAAACATAATGAAAAATCGGCGGACGTGAAATTTTTCGATTTGCAGTCTGTAAAAGGAGTCCACAGTGACAGTGGCATATCATATTGAGAATATCATTTAATATATAATAATGTGGTATTGTGTAGGTATTCTCTGTTGCGGGCAATTCAATATTCGTCGAACTACACTCGGAAATAGCAGCCTTGCTAATTTATCGATTGCGGATAAATATAATACACCCTGTGATATATTTTTTTTAAGAACTAACCGTTTGATCTCGTTCATAAATTTGCTATAAATCATTTTGCCCATAATATTATATTTACAAATGAACATAATGTTTGTGTCGTTAAAATACGATTGGATACAGAAGCGGGTCCTTATACAGACATTTTTATAATTCGTTTGCATCACGGATTACCTATATTTAGGTTAGATATGCCACTTTTTCTTAATATTATGAGTTTTGGATAGCCTCCGAACAGTAGCGTCCAAGACAAATTTTTTAGGTGTGGCAAGACATATTATTTTATCCACCCACCCCCTCCAAAACTTAAAATTTAAATGGGTTTTTTTTGTTATATTAATTGTTAATATTGGTAAATATTAATGTACCAAGGTATATTAATAGGTAAATCATCAACGCTAGGAGTATTTAAAGCTATTTAAAAAGTGATTGAATTTAATAATAAAAGTGACCTATATTGCTATATAAGTTTGTTTCCCAATAACTAACTGTTATTAAATATTTTTTTTAAATATTCTTTGTCCCTTATTTTCAATGTGTAGCGACCGCTACACATAGTCATAGGGTTGGGCGCCACTGCCTCCGAAGGTGGTAATAACCGGTATATTATTCCAAACGTATTGCGCATATCTCGACTATGACACCATAAAAAACGATATCGTGTATGATATCGAACAATAGGCTATACCAATACAGTATATATATAAATACAGACAATGCTGTTTTAAATAAGTCTTCTATAACAGCGGAAGAACCAGGCGCCTTCGACTATTATTTAATTTTTTAGCTTGTCATTTATTTATTTGTTTAGCAATACATTTTTTGGGTATTATATGATACAAGAGGAAACATTTTTCTGATAATTTATGTTAATTAGATATATTTATGTATTTTTATCCTCCCCTCCCGAGATAAAATTCTGATTACGCGTATTCAATACACAGTGAATACAAGACGTATGAATAACGCAACACCGCGGAGAAAAACGCAATAATTCTTATTCGGGCAGATTACTGATTAATAAACTTGTAATATAATTAAACTACATATGACAAAATGTCTCGGAAAAAAAATCGCGTACGCCGAAAAACGTTACGCAATAAAAGTATGAGCCAATTAAAATAAAATTATTAATAAAATACCTGCGCATACTTTGCCCTCGTGCGGTCGACGTGCAATGTACGTACAGATTTACTATTATATATTAAACAGTTTCGAATTTCACTCTCAACCTCATACCGTCGTCAACAGTGGCATGACTCGGCCAATCCTCACCGCTTCGTTGAAACGTTATATAGCTGTATTATATATACTTAACTATTACTATGCGGTTCGTTAGCAATACCGCGACGATACGTACACACGATAAATTATTATAATTTGATGATGCCTATATAATCGCATTATTATCGTCGTCGTTATACATATTATAGACTGGCGGTGTGTGCCTACCTACATTCAATATAGGGTCGCGTATATTTGGGGAATTTGACAATATCACGCTGCAGTTCGGTTAGATCGTCAAATCCTACAAATACACTCTGTATATGCACGTACACGTCGGAACCGGTTGCCGGATATATTATAATAATAATAATAATGCGTACGATGCACTCGCCACCCTTATATTATAGCTCGCACCCCGTCGCAGAGTCGTCGAAACGCACGCGCGCGCGAACAACACGCATAGATCATATCGCATATTATACCAGCGGCAAAGGTGTTTTGTGCGTTAACTAGGGGAGAAGTCGCTGCAGTGACACTAATGTTCGAACGGCCTTTTCCATCGGGCCCAGCGTACAATAGCAGATGCGACTCGGCCCGACTCATCGGGTTTAAACACACGCGGTAAATATGAATTGCAGGGGGAATGTTTTATTTTTTTCGAGTAGCAAATCTCATTTGTCGCCGCAGTTTCACAAACGCAATTCTATAACGTCATACACACGCACCTACGTATAATATATTTATATCTAAGTATATGAGTAACATCGTATTAGGTATCGTATAGACTCGGAGATGAAGCGCGTACAGGGTAATGTCCCCCAATGTATGACCTGAATTAACCCTCCCATTTCCCAACCAGTTTTCAGTTACACAATTTATTTCTAGTTAAGTACTTTCTATAGCCTTGTCACCCTTCATAAGACTAAAAAATAAAGATACGCGAAATATTTAAAAATCAATATTACATAGTAGATTACCGTATTAATACCACAGACGAATTTTTAATGTTTAACAATTGTATTGGACTGGAGCCTGGAGCCCCCCTAAAAACCATATCTAAGTCCACTTATGATAGATATATGATATATTGTATATGGTTTACCGCATCGCTATTGTAATGTATATATAATACATTAAATATTAATAAGTATATATATTTTGTATTTAAGCCGGTCGCTCGACAATTATTATAATCAACCGACGATATGAATGATCCAAACCAAGGTATGTACTGTATGTCTATATGTATGTTATAATAGTATGATTAAGTGTTAACATATTATGATTTATAAAATAAAAAAAATTGATTGTCCGGTGCAGTCGTGCAGGTAAGTATACATGGTTAAGCTGGGTTTTCAGTATATGATGTCGTAGTTATATTAAAATAGCTTAGCCTGTACTTATTGCAACGTGGTACTGACATTTTGTTACCTACTTATTAGATAAATGGAAGTATGGAACACGAAACAATGGGAACATGCATTATTTATTTTTAAAAACTGCCCAACAATTTTAGGTTCAATAGTGGAGTTGCAGGAAATTTGTATAAGCAAATACCTAATACTTTTTGGCGTGGTCATCGGTTACGCGAATTATTATTTTCATCCATATGATACGTGATTATTATTTTTCGACTGGGGATACCGTATACATGTTTTATACCCCCACATTATGTAAATATTATATTCTAAAAAAAAACAAATGAATGAATAAAATTGTGAAAATAAATTGTAATAACTCAACGTACGCAGTTGTTTGCCCCAAAGGGTACCTACCCCTAGAACCCCAATTTTGAAACGAAGCAGCTGCTTTGAAAGAACGCGCTTAATATCGTCCCCGATCGAACGTCCGTGCAGTAGAAAGCCGTTGTATTTTAGAAGTGATGTTGCAAATGTGTGGCCAACATTACGTGGGAAATCGATCGAGTTCTCTTTTCTTGCAAATAGTTGCATCTAGCGCACGGGCAGGACGGACAGCTGCCCACACTGAATTAGTCATACAGAGCCCCAAGTTAACCTTCCCTCTGAAGGACTTTCCACTACCTATTATATATTGCAGTTTATGGCTTCATTCGTTATCACATAATCACAAATGTCGGTTGTTGGCGTCGATAATATTATAAGCTGCAAAAAGTCACCCTGCTGCAATAACCATTGGTACATTAGCGTGTGGTAACCGTCATCGCCATTGAAAATGTAGAAAATCATTTTAAATTTTCGAGATAAATTTCGAAGTAGCAATCCGTTGTCAATGTCGTAATTGTGCGATACTGCTATAACTGTACTGCAGTGTACTGAATGTTAAAATTGACTTCAGTATCAAAAATAATTAGACGATGTTACAGATTGGATGGGTGTCTGCATAGTGGTTGTCTTTAAAAACTCGTCAAACTATTCTGAACTACAAGTTTAGTTTTACCAAAATGGATGAACACGTTATTTAAATTGCTCTCATGTCAGTTTTCTCGATTTTTAAAAAACGACAAATTATTTCAAATCACTTCCAGAGAGCTTTTTAGTAGGTACCAAATAAACAATAAAACCATTTGTCGTTGTATATACAAATCACTCTATAAGATTCTTATCTTGAAATTAATTCAACGAATATAATATCATAAAATTTTCGTTTAAAATAGTAGTGGCTCGTTATAATATTATAAATTTGAGAATCTATTAAATAATGATCGAATGTGAGTTTCTTGCAGCCTCTCAATCTGTGATCGATGATCACGCGGTGCGCTTGTGGTACACTCCGAAATAGCTTTTGAATCGATGTGGCTGTGGTGATTTGGGATGCTCACCACCGCAAAAGAGATCTGACGGCGGCCGTGGATAAGGTCGGGGACGAGTGCATTTCAATTTATTCCATGCCTATAAACATAAACCTACACACTTACACAAATGTATATACGGGCTAGTATAGAACGACGACGCGGCGCTGTAAGTTTCCTTCCTCTTATAACTGTTACGAGCAAGGGATTTACACGTCGTCGGCGATGTCGGAATGGGGAAAAATGCGCTCTTATACTTTTATCCGGTCTACTCTCCCTGCTCGGCGGGCACCGATCGCGAAAAAACAAATTCGCTCACGTACATATTATTATATACGTATATCGTCGCGGCCGTCACGTCTTTCGGAGCACCGTTTATATATATATATATATGTACGTGTATAAATAAATATATATATATATATGTTATACGTCATCACTGTTTACGCCGCTGGAGGGAGTGGTAGACGCGTGGAACAGTTTCAAATGTTTCCGTAAATCTATAAAGACGGTGGAGGGTAGGCTTTTAGGGGTGGTTGGCGATGTAATACTTGGGCAATATCAAATACATATATATTATATCATGCTGTAAAGCAAAGATATATATAATATATATAGTTGCTGATGGGACTTCCGCGCGCAGAGCAGGTGTGATTCGACCGCCGCGAACGGAAGTGAACAACCGGGCGGGAGTCGCCCTCCCACCCACACCCACGCGGGGGACCGAATCGAAACGAATTCGTTTTCGGCGGCGACCCGCATGGGGACTCCCCACCGCCACCACCACCTGGGCCCGGCCGGCCCGTGCTGAGCGGCGGAGTCGTCGGGTTCCACCCCTCCCGCGCAGCGCCGACCAATGTGCCGACGGCTTTTGTTTTACGTGGGCGTCGTCGTCGGGGGCGCCTGCTCCGACCCACCACCGCCGCCGCCGCCCCCCGGAAAGCTGAAAGTTGCGGTAACGTCGTAATTTCGCGGGGCGACGGCGGCATAACGCATATTGCGGTACATACATATACACGTACATACGTGGACAATATATACCCACACGTATTGTACATACTTTTATTGTATATAATGTATATGCATAATATGCATATAGGTACATAGACTTTGCACAGTTAGGTTGCCTACGTTGCGGGTGTTGTTTATTGCATCACGATTATTTTAATTTCATTATTACGCAACCACTGGATTTACTTTTCATAAAAATGTTTGTATATTTGTTTCTCGAGTTTTACAATGTCTGCAGACTATACTAAATAGCATTAGAAATTCCGAGCGGACTAGTTGTATGAATATATCGGTTTCACAATAATGTGTGTTTTTTTTTAATTTTTATTTTTTTTGCCCATCACTGTGTTTTGGAGTAGTGAAAATGGGCCAACACATTGAAGGTAGTTTCTTGTAAAGAATTAGTTATAGTTGGTATTCTAAGAGGTCATTCCACAGTACTATTTAAAATAATCTGATGAAACGGTAATACTAACCAGTTTTTGACAAAATCGATTTTATTTTTATATTGTAATTTCAAAAGGAATAACCATAGATACTTGAAAATATCTAATATTTAAATTTCTTTTTTATAGACATTATGTTATAATTTTTGAAATATCATGGCTAAATAGCTATTTACAGGCATTTTAAACTTTAAACTAGTTTTTTATATATGAAATTTTTATTTTAAGTCAAAAAACTTGAAAATTTAAAACAATGTTCCTCGTAAATTGTGCTTACAGTAATTATCGCTGCAATAAAAATTTTGAAATTAATGGCCTTTTTGATTTTTTTTTCGATTAACATTTGAAGTTTAAATTATGTCAAAAGTTGACGAAATCACAGAAGTTTTAAAAATGTATATATTTTTTAATTTTATTACCTATAAGATTATTCATAAGATTTTCTATCTAGAATTTTAAAGAAAGTGTCCCAAAGTGACATTAATTTTTTTAGAGCGCTTGAAGTTCAAAATTTGACATAAAAGTTGGACGTTGAAATGTAAAATAAAGATCTCTCCTCAAAGGATTTTCGTTATTATTTTGTTGCAGGTAATTTAAAAAAATATTAGAAAGTAGATACTTGAAACATCCTTCAACAATTACACTATTTACTTATATTATGTAGAGTAGTATACACGACTACTACATATAATAATAATAATAATAATAATAATTTCCAGGACGCATAATCTCAATATCAGCGGCGGTGGCGGTGTAATTTGCCGGAGTCGCACGTATAGGGCCAAAGTTTGGCAGCGAGCGGGCGCGCGGTAGCTGCTTGCGCCGGTTAATGCGGATTTGAACGGGACCGACGACTGCAGTTATACGACGACTGCGACGACCGCGTCGGGTTTAAATAGGCGTCCGCGTCACAGATGTTCCCGAAGGATGAGGACGAATGTCGGGCGACGGACGGGACGCGTTATATAATAATTATGATACGACATCATTAAACGGATGCCGAACGAAAAACCGTCGCGTAACGGTCGCAATTAGCGAAAGGGTTTGCGGCGCGGCGTACACACCACTCGCCACACAAACGTACACACACACACACACCCACACACCCACACGCACACACACACCCACACGCCCACGCGCCCACGCACGCACACACCCCACTGCAGTCGTTCCCGGGCAGCGACGGAGACATTTGTCGGTGTGCGCGTAATATTATTATTAAACGCGTCGTATACGTGATGGCTGCTTTAATGGTTTCCGGGGGGCCGTCATCAGATTTAAAATCCACCGCGTGCCGACGGAGTAACTCGCGCGCCGCGTGCTTTGCGAACGACGACGAGGAGGACGGGAAAAAGGTCTCGGGATTAAAATCCGCGAGGGCCGGCCGCAGATGTATACGCGTACACGGAATTACGTCGTCGCGTACGCGCATACTAATGCCGTGTAATATTATTTTATTCGAAACGTTATTATTGTGTTTGTGTCGTACACATAATTGTATAATATGCGCCCCGCACGCGGTATGTTCGCCACGATCCGCGAGTGCGTCGCGACCGGTCAGGGGACCGTGTCTGTTTCGTACGTATGTGTATATGTTGTCTGTATAGAATATCTGCATGATCAAAAGATTCGCAAATCAAAGTTTCAAAGGCTGTACAAAATATCAAACTGTGTTCGTATAATGCGTACGAACGATCATATGATATGCACCGCGAACAATATATTCGTGTGCCGTACAAAATAGAGACCCCCAGGTCGCTGTGTCGGGGAAAATTAAACCACAGCAAACCGCGCATGCACCGATGCTCAAATTCGGTTTGGGCAGCATGGTTTTTTTCTATTTTTTTATCCTGGTCTACTCGACCTTCTGACGAATTTTTTTGTTTTTGACCTTAAATTATCTTCGCTCCTGCACGCAAACCCGCCACTCAGAAAATATTCCTCGAGTTTAAGTATTAAACCTATTATGCGTAAAGTGTTTGAAGTATTAAGATTCCGGACGATTTCCCAAAGTACATCAGAAAGTCGCACAATCGTTAACAAGTTGTATTGTACAGGGGGCGCGTATAAAACCGGAAAATTTATGCTCTTAGGAATTCTATTTGTCTGGAAAAAATATTTTATCGGAAACGTATTTTGTTTGAGGCGTATTTCATATTTTACGAGAAAATATGTATCATATCAGAAACGTATTTTCCATGAACTGTATTTCTCAGAACCACATTTAATCGGAAACTCATTTTATCAGAAATATATTTGATCGGAAACGTATTTTCCACGAACGTTTATATTAGGAACTATATATAATTGGAAACGTATTTTTTCGAAAACTCATTTTCATGGAAAATATTTTGTATATTATGGGTTATGGTATACGGTTCCGAAAAAATATATTTCCAACAAAATATGTTTCCAAATAAATATGATTTCTAAAAAATACTATTCCGACGATATATTTTCAAACTTTAAGCTTATTTTTCCAAGTAAATACGGTTCCATCAGAAAAATTTCCGATAAAATATTTTTTCAAGTTCCTGAAAAATGCTATCCGGTGAAATATTTTTCTAACCAAATATGATTCCAAATAAACGTGGGTCCGAGAAAATACTTTCCGAGTTACCTTCCAAATACCTTCCATCGGTTTCCGTTTTAACGACGTTTACAAATTTCAATAGTTTTTTGTCGTATATAACATTATAATCAAAACGTTATTTATAAGCCCTGTAAAACACCTGTGCGACAGAGTTGATATTATTATTCATTTCACTCGGTATAGGTGATCGTGAAACGGATAGAAATGATTTCGAGCACACGTGCGTATATGTTATTAAAAACGGCTGGGCGTCACGCAGCGCGTATAATAATGGTGCCGAAAACTGTACGTGTACCTATTATAATATAATAATCTAGTTCGTCGCGAAACGTCAAGCGGGACACTATTACGATGCGTCGATATAATTATAAGGAGTGTATCACGAGGATTTGACATTTTCGAGGTCGTAAAATGGTTATACACCATGCGCGAAACTGTCAAATCCTCGTGATACATCCTGTATATATTATTATATTATATTACTATGTACGACGTAGGCACTCGATGCACCTAAATAATAATAATAATATGTATATTGATATATTATATTATTATACGTATAACATACACGCGTTCGCGGCGTTGTACTTTCCGGACGTTTTCTCCACCGCAGACATCCGCGCAAAACCCGTATTCCATACCCCTCCGGTCGCCCACCACACCGACCCGCCGACACTTCGCCAAAACCCACCGCGCGGATACGACGACGGAGTAGAGAAAAATAACCGCACCGGAATATGAAATATACGAGCGGTGTAATCGAATAAATACGCAGACACGCGCACGCACGCATATATATTTCATTATAATATTATGCACCTATAGTCACTTCCCGCCGCGTGAGTTATTAACACGTCGGGGCCGCGAAACTCAAACGTCATTCGCGCGCGCGCTCGCCGTATTATATGATACGTTTGCGCGCGTATATTAAAATAATATTACTATTATTTTGTCCCGCCCGCCGTTTCCAGCCTGCGCGTATATTATATATAATATAACACGGCAGCATATAAAAATATAATACCACGGCGACCGCTAGTGTAGGTGTATATGATAATAATATGATGTTGGTAGGTATATATATATATATATATATAGGTATTATATTTTTATATGCCGGTCCTACTCCTCGATCGCCACGCACAATATTATAAAACATACAGGCTGCATATAATATTATAATCATAAATATGTAATGTATTGAATTGCCGATTGTGTTTATGTTGTGCGGTGGATGGCTGGGGGGGGGGAGGGACGTCGAGGAGAGCAGCTGTAGCCGATCGGCTATAATTTTGAAGCTAAAATGTTTGCGAACACGCGACGGGAAAATTGACCAAGTGTCAAGACACGACGCAATAACTGCACGGTAACATTATAAGCTTTGTATTAATATTATAATTATATCTTACGTGTGATTAGATGTTTTTACATTTATTATTATACTAAATAATTACATCAATCAAAATATGCTTCCACTTATAATTATTTGAAAATACTAACGTTACTAGGAAATATAGTTTTTCAATTATCGTCTTACTCGCATCAGACAGTTTAAAAATTACATTATATTTTGCATTTATACAATTTTGGTGCTACAATATGATAAACGAGATTAGATAAAATCAAACGAATTTTTAGTTTTTTAAATTCTAAAGAAAATTACTTCATAATATTTGAAAATATTTGAAATACATCCTGTGCGTATCCTGCTATCTCATTTCACAGCTTGTGTATTTCGGCGTGTTCTGTTTATATATTTTTGACGCTAACGTCAATATATTATTAGTATTTAGTTAAAACTTATATAAATTATATTATAATTTATATTGTTATCTATATAGGTATAGGGGGTTGGCAGTTACAGTCGTTATTCGAAATATGAAACCTAACTAATCGATGGGTAGTAAAGTATTGTCAATACGTTACTATAAATCGTTTTCACGGTAAAAAAATATATATGACTGTGTTTTTAAATCAAAACGAAAGACATATAATATGTACTTTCTTATTGTTGTTTTAAGAGTCAAATTTGTTTTGTTTGGAGGGGAGGAGAGGAGGGTAGCTTAATTATTTATACATCAATTGCTAGAAGCTTCTATTTATTCATTGAAACGGTTTTTAAATTGTTGGAACCCAAACGTCATTTTCAATAAGCTTTGTATTTCTACTCTCTCGCAGCTGCCAATTAATATTAATTTTATATACGTACTACAGAAAGTCTACACGCCAGCTGCCTCATATTCTAACTTTATAAACAACCCTCGAAGCCGGAGTCTGCGGAGTGCGGATAGTTTTGTCACAATTATATGTTTTATTGCATAAAAATATAAAATTTAACAAAAATTTATATAATGTACACGAAACTGGTAATTGGTAATGTGAAAGAAGATAATATAATATTGTTTTAAACTTGTTAAGGTTTAATAAAATGGGTTTACATTTTAAGCGCGTTTTTATAGTGCATTTTTCATTAAAATCCCAGTCTTAATAACCACTTATAAAGGCACGGTGTTTAGACTCGTGTATACGTTAATATAATACGTTAATATATGCCTACCAAAAAAAAAAAAAAAAATAAGTATATCTATAAATGTTTAAACTAACCGTTGCGAAAATAAGCGTATACGCCTATAAAACATACATAATATATGTCTATAATATTACCTATATTTTAATTTACAATAATACAGTGCAATTATAGTGGTAATTTTTTTTTTTTTTTTTTTTTTGTTGGGGGGGGGGGGTTAAGGCTTCGAAAACTAAGGTCATTAGCCTGTGGAACTGTGGAGGAGTGTATTGTAGGGTTTTTAACACGTGTGTGTATGTGTGGCAAGATTTTTACCATTACAATACCCGATGGTCACTTATCCGGGAATTAGCAAGCGTTGATTACTCTCAATCGCAACAAAACGTCATTTCAACGTCAATTTTCATTATTAATATTATGCGGACAGGGAAACGATATAATGCGTATTAAGATGCGGAAAACAAAGTAATTTGTGAATATCGTTTACGTCAATGTAATTATTGTCGAGAAGGTGCGGCGGGCGTAACGATGTTGTGAAATCAACTCAAATCGTTATGCATACACACGCGTTTTCCCGTATTAGTCCACCCCAAAATCCGTTCGGAAAATCTGCGCGCGGTGCGTCGACGACAGAAGCCGCCAAAAACGATTAGGTACCACAGTAAGTCGAAGCGAAATATTATAACTGGACGTTCATAAGATAGAAAAACTGACTTCATAGTTTAATATAATTATTACAATATACGTAATCGGTAAAACACATACCTTAGATCGTGTACAATGGATGGTAGCCATCGAGCTAATTATTGATGCCATAATAAACCTCGAGCAGTAGATCCCCAAAACTGTTAACTATTTACTGCGCATAAATGCAAATCAAATGTAATATTTTATTATCAGTCATTCGCGCATGCGCACTAACAATCAAGGTTCTAGTTTTTTCAGTAATTTTGGCATTAAATCTTGCATGCCATATTATGGGTATGGCTACATCCAATTATACTTTAAAGTACATGATCTAAGGTACTTACGCGTACCACGCAGAAGCTGTGGCCTAAATCTATCTCGGCCTGTATGTAAAATCGCAGTCGATGTAATACAGCGAATTTCGTTTCGTATTATATGATTTTTTTTTTTTATCAAACGATCTACCTTTACCTTATTTCAATGAATTTCTAACAAATATTGTAGGTACTAGTCACCTATGCGTAGATTATATAGATAAGTAATAAGTACTTATACTAATTAAGTAATCTTGATTAAAAAGGATATACTCTCACTATGATAAGGAAATACAATTTTATAATAATTAAACTTAAAATACATGCATTTCAATCTTCAGTTCTTATGATAAATATTTAAATATCAAATTTTAATTTATTTATTTTCATCAATCCTTTGTAATCCACATAGTGAATGTGCCAAAATATATTTCTTTTGCTAATTATTGATATTTGATATTCTTATTTTTAATTTATACATTCCTATTATGGAACATAATACTATATGAACCTTGAAGCAAAATTAACTAAAAAGTACCAAAAAGTTCGAGTTTGTTAGAACATATTTAATTTTTAACATAATTATATTTAATTTAAAATGTTGAATTATCGAACGAGTTTATTCCGAGGTAAAATTACTAAATATCATTTATAATACTAATGGTTACATGCACACGAACAGAATAAATATATATTTTTATGTCATATATCGTACTGATTGTACAAAGATTTTTAGAATAAAAATATAGCTTTTGTGGGTATCTTGACACATTTAATATTACATTCAGCTAGACGATGTATTATTAATCAATCAGAGTTGCGAGGGATTTAAAACTAATGACATTTTGGGTTATAAAAGTCGTTTGGCAGACGATTTGATATCGAAAAACGTATATCAACACGTTTTGTCAATTTCGGAATTATTAATAAGTTTGTATACCTATGTATAGTACATAAATAAATTTTCGAACGGTTTCGCCCATCGGGCCGGTACACGGTGAAAACGTTTGCAGAAAGGGTTGATGTGATGACGACGGTGGCAATGGATGGAACGAGAGGTAATATATAAAAAATACTAATAATAATCATAACGTGGAAACTAAAGCTTCGGCGACGGGTATTGGTGAAAAATGATGGTATCGTTTCTCATCGCTGTCCTACGTCGTCGTCGGATTATGCGTTTTCGTTTTCGTCTCCCCCTTCTATTATGACGCATACCTCCAACCACCGTGAGTGATTTTATTCAATTTTTCTCGTAAAACCTTTGCGCCTGCAGTTTGTGTTTTCGTTCTGCACATACCACGGAACACGCGCACACGTTCACATAAATCGCGTATAATAGCTCATCGTTTGTTCCGACACTTCCGAGACGACGTAAACCTGCAAACTGTTAACGCTGGAACAGGGAAAAGTATTGTCGTCGTTTACCGCGACGTCCAGACACGATTGCTGTTTCACCGGCAAAAAATATAAAAAATGAAAATTCAAAAAATAGATTTCGTCAAGCCGCGTCATTTTTTAATTATATAACGGTGTGTTATTTTATCAGGCGCCTACTTATCGAATGACGGGTTACCGACTGCCGCGGTTCTATGATGATGATAATAATAAAAAATAATCTCATTATAATATACTTCTGCTACTGTTCGTGTTGCTGAGCAGACGGCGGGGCACATATCATTATATTTTGTCACGATTGAAATATAAAACAATATAGCACATGTACCGACCCGCGCGCGCCCAGTCGAACACGTGACCGGACTCGGCGGATAAATCACAGCCGCGCGCCTACATTTTGATATCAAAACACGGCGTGACGACGGGACCGGGTCGTCGCCGTCACCGGTTCCGAAAACGATTTTTACGTCCATCCGCGGGCCGTAGCCGGCGCGCGCGATACCATCTGCATCTCGGCGGTGGCGACGGCGGCGCGGGCCCAATCTCCGATCTGCACACGGTTTTTGTGCGCTCCCCGAGATCTACGGCGGCGGCGGTAAACACGATTTATCGCGCACAGATTCGGAAACGCCGCGCGTGTCGTAGGGTACCATGACGGAGGAGCGCCGTCGCCGTAGCCGAGCGCGCGCCCGCGTGTGCGTGCGTGGCAACGAGTAATAAAAACATAGGATACGTCTGAATCGCGTCACAATTATATTATTATAATATCGTCGTACGCGTCGTCTCTCACCGTGTACCTACGCCTTATTATTATTATTATTATTGTATTTTATCAGATCGTTATCGCTCGCATACGAAATTATAACGTCATATTTTACCCCGGAGCGATGCTTTTTCGAAATACCACATTTATATATTATACACACACACACACACACACACACATGTCGTATATTTTGTACGTGCGTTTATGATACACAACGTGTTTCCCCAACATCGCTGCGCAGCGTCGTGCAGAGCGAACCGGACGAGCGTGTGTTATGCGTACATCATATTATCGTCGTCGTCGTCGTAGCATTTTGCACAGTTTCGTTGGCTCCCTGCGCGGTCCACTTTGTCGTCGGATTCGTTTTTAGCAGAACGACCTGCTGGATATGAAGGCGCAGTTGCGATTTACGCCGCCGCCGGAAGCTAGGTATAATATTATTAGACGGGTCGTCTAAAAAATATACTCTAATTTTTTGTGAAATAGAAGCCGGAGACGAGCAATCGATATAAATGTAAATTCAAAAGTTCCTATAGATAACACCGTTGTCTTAAAGCAAATACTCATTAACGACGAAATTTCGATTTTTTTTTTTTTATTATTACGCCATCTTATTTATAAACTTGAAGTCTGTAATTTGTATACATCAAATTATTAATTAAAATCTGTTTTTTTAAAATTTACTAACGGCGTTAAATACAATTTTTAAAACTAAAAATGCATTTACCAAATATTACAATTATGCCGTAAGTGTGTTTTTGCTTTAAGCCGACAATATCATTGATTATAATTTATAATATTGTATTTTATTGAATATTATCTACAAATTATTCCATAAACGAATAAATAAACCATAGGTAATTCTATATTCATATTCGCCGTGTGTAATTGCTTGTTGTGTAATATCATAATATGCATTATGTACACTAATAATACACATTAATATGTAGAGGCTAACAATATTGCGATTTTATTCGGTGGGTATTCAGCAGAATCTTAGCGTTTGGGGTTGGTAATCTGATTATTTAACACTAATACTCCGCGACCACCGCTGTCATATTATGCTATAGATACAGCGTTGACAAAATTACAGCAAATTGTATTATGCACTCGAATAATACAAAATAATATGTAATTCTCTAAGAGAAGGAAGTTTGAAAATTTAAGACTGCTAAGCTTATTCAGATGACGGTAAGACGGAGATTCGTATTGTGAAACGTTTGCAGTGAATTGTCAGACGTTGATATCGATTTCTCACAATTACTCAGAAAGCACAATATCATAATTTATTTTGTTATTAATATTATAAAGATGTCATCTACTTTTGAAGTGATGCCTATTCACAAAATTACAATCTGCTGAAGACTATATATGATTATATATATATAGTAGGCAATAGGCACTTATTTGAGTTATTTACATTGCATCTTAGGGGATTTTCACTTGTCAATGATTAATTTTCTTAAGCATAAAGTGCTTAATATAATGCTTAATTTATATCAGTTTATAATATTTTTAATTTAAATTTTGATGATTGTAATCGGTATAAGCATACGTTTCAATCGTTTTAATATTTAAAATCCATAATTTTTTTTTAACCTATAGGAAGCGTGTTAAACCCGCGGGCCACATACGGTCTATGATTGGTTTTGATATGGTCCCTATTCGAATTTTAAAACCATAAATTACTTATATATTATACTAAGAGAAAAACATGATTAAAACTAATACCTATTAGTATAAGGCAGCGGTTTCTAATCCATGGGCCGCGGGTTCTCGTCAAGAGGGTAAGGGTCAGCAAATTTTAATTTATGCCGATTGGCATCAACATTGACATTTTATATGATTTTAAAAACGTCTATATTTTTGGTTAGAATAGATAAAATATATTTAATCAATAATAACCTGTCTATTAGTGTGTGTTTATATTTTTTACTTGTTTATTAAATAAGTGAGTTTCAACTTTGTTTTTCAAAATTGGTGATCCGCACAACTAAAAAGGTTGGGACCTGCTGTACTATAAGGTATCGATACCTTATATTGATTTAATAGTATGTGAATGTGTTATCGTTATTAAAACGATAGCGAAAAAATAAAATGAATTATTATAAAAATGTAAGTGGACTACGACAATTTCTACTTACTTCATGTGGCCCGGTTTTCCCAAGAGATTGGACACCCTTGGCCTATAGCTTAGTGCATAAATAAATAAATAAGCAAACGAGCAAAACACAAAATATTATGTTTAAAGTACCGTGTGCACGTATCTAATGAGTTATGACAATCTTGGGCTGTACGATGATATTAATATTGCAACGATAGTACGTATTCACGGTTTAACGTGTTTTTTAACCGTAGCTGTCGAGCATACTATCGACAAACACCACGTCGAATATTATTAACATTATGTATATAATATAACTTACATTGTTATTGTTATTTATGGTATAATATGACGTGTTGGTTTTTTTTTTGTATTTTATATTTGTATTTTTTTATTACATAATTATCCTTTCACGGCGGCCGACCGTTGACGTTTTTACAGCGTGTGACAGTACAGCGGCAAAGGGTGAATGGTGTGTACACGAGAACACGGGCGGCGACAAACGACAATGCTACTGATGATACAAAAAAAGGGCACGCAACGTCCCTTTTTCAAATAAATAGATGAAGTGTAAAATTATAATATACGCGTATGTATATATATGTAGACACTGCACACGGGGATGAAACGGTCATATTTTTTCCCTACTCTTCAGTGGGAAAAGGCACATACACATTCACCGCGAGCCCATCTCTCCTGCCTCACTCTCGCCCATTGTTCGGTAGAGGAAATTGGTGATGGCGAGGGCGCGCTTATAATATGAACGAAAAGATGTTTTTTTTAATGTTTTTCACTCGATCCGAGGGGCGAGGGATGCACGAGAATATATAGGTGAGTACTACACCCCGTACAAAAAAATTGACGGTTATCATAAGTATATTTGTTTTTGTACGAGGAGTAGTTTCTGAGGGCAGGGATTAAAAAGTTTACACAGTTGCTTTCTGTTATTCAAAGTTATTTAAAAAATTTAAGACACTTTGACTAGTAACTTATAATACTAATAACTATTATTTTTAAATAACCCATTTTTTGTTATTTTAAAATCAAAAATTTGTTTTGAACGTATGTGATACAAATAAATAATATAGTCGACTTCTTATTAATAACAATCATAAACACGAAGTCGTGGTTTACGCATTTGCATCGCGTCTATGTCAGCTGCCGCCTGCTCGCCCATAGCGTACACACGGCTTTTTTTCGGTGTAAATTTCATAACAAAATAACAAACATATATTTTAAAATAGAAAATAAAACCAACATTTAAAAAAAAAAAATGTTACTCTTGTCCCTCCTAAATACGTCCTTGTGTGGCTGTATATAGTATACATACCTATATTATACTCATATATAATTTAAAATTAATATAGCTGAATCATATTATATATGGATAAATGATTTGTCTATCGTCGGCTTGACTGTATATAGGTTATTTCACCTTTCAATAGTTGCTATTATACCAGTATTACAATTGATTTCATTATGAATCGTTTCAAGTTTTCAATTATATATTTTATTGTATATGTACACATACATAATATAATGTGGTGATAATTGTGTCGCGGGACGTTGCAGAATCCAAGCGAAAAGATTTATAAGGATGCCTGTGGTAAAAATGTAAAATCACTCATTCCCTCAACGGAAAAAAACGAATTGGTAACAAAAACCTAGCTCTGAGTGATCGACTATGGAAAACAAACGGCGAAAAACCACTTAACGAGGGGGTACGCTCCACGGTCAATTGCACGCGGCGATACGCGTATTATATTAATAGTCTATATTATTATGAGCACTGCACGCGCGGGCAAAAAAGCGAGACGTATGGCAACAGGTGGCGGCGGCCAAACGGCGTGGCGTGATGTGGCCTCTCATTACAGCGCAGCCATCCACCCTATCTCGGTGTGTGACAAAATCTGTATGCCAAAATCTTACATATCGTCGATCACAAGTCATTCATTCATCATGCCACTAACACAACGCAACGTTTGTGAGGTTGATAGTAGAAAAAAAAAATCACGATTTTGATGCAAAAGATTCGATTCGATATAATTTTATTGAAAACTGTTACGAACCGTCGCATTTTGTCACTGCGATATAAATCTGCACGTAATTTCACGTTGAAACATAATTTTTGAAACGCGTATTGGATAGTTCTTAGTTATTACTGAATTAGAGATCCTCAATAATTATATCGTTTATCGTAGTATTGGTATAACACAGAAAAACATAATTTTTGAATTTGTTTTCGAGATTTGAAATGGCCAATTTATAGAGTTGACTTATGGAAATATTTTAAACATATAGATTTATTAATTCTCATCAAGTATAGGTACATTCGAATAAAAACGAAATACGTAAAATACCGTTTCGACGGCTGCCGAATTGGCTTCGGGGAGGTGAAATGGTATATAATAGTTAGAGGAGGGTTAGCACCCCACCCCTCCAAATTATTTTTCGGCCACCCGTCCGTGGAACAGAGTAGTGGTTAGCGGGTGTGCGGCGAGCGGTAGGTATCAAGTCACTTGCGCGGCGGCCACCGTTAAAGAGATATATAGGGTCGTTATGGTGTTGTTATTATTAGAAAGTTTTGCGGTTAGTTAGGTCAGGGGATGGAGGGGATTCGCGAACGATGGGCGGGGGTGGACGGGGTTCGCCGCGAACAATGGGGGTAATTGCAGACAGCGCCGAAGGATTAAATTATTAAATTAAATATACGCCGCACAAAAGCGGTTTCCGGCCGCCGCATAACTTTTCTCCGTCCGTGCTGGATATATTATTATATTATATACATTATAGGATACGGCTGCTACTACTGTTGCTGCAACTAACTGTCGAACGGCATCGGCATTACACACAAAACGTACTTTAAACACTTCAAAAACCGTCTCTCTAAAAGTGCACCACAGCGTCGTCGTCGCCTTATTATAACGGCGCGCAGTAATAATAATAATTATTATGATTATGATTACGATTATATTATTAGTAGTAGTTGCGTATACATTATGTAGTAAGCATTTTCCGCGGCGGACACGCGTTTGATGAAACGTTATTGCGGCGGGGCGAAGGGATCCCTTTGTCGTCCGCGTGGCCTCTCGAGTGCTTGTCGTCGCTGCGGAGACATCTGACGCGTTGTCATTATAATATCGTCGTAATTATTACGATTACCTATATATTATAATATTAATTTATTATACATTCTTTTCAAGACTACCGCTGAATTTTCCGCAGAGATTTTTTTTCGAGTGCCGTTGTAATGTACATAATAATATAAATTTAAATATTACTTTGTTTTTGTACAAATATTTAGCAGCAAATGTATTACATATATTAATCGGATTACGATCGTATTATAGCATTTTTTTTTTCGATAATATTATAGTATAAACGATTTGCAGCTTTTGCTAAACCACAACAACAGTATTAGTTGTACTTAACAATATATTATATTGAACTGCTTACTGCATAATATAATTTTAGGTGTACTAACCATACAATATAAGCTGAGGTGGATTTAGCCCAAAAATGTTGAGTAGGCTTAAGTCCAAATTTTCCCAACATCTCTCTCGTGGTGTAATTGGGAAAACGACCTTTTTCATTTAGTTAATTTTATGTAAAATTTAGATTTATATAGTTTCTTATGTAAGTATTTATTCTTTTTAATTATCATTCTTTTTGTTTCGTCGTTATATTTTTCAAGTATAATTTCGATATATATATATATATATATATATATAAGTGATATTAATTCATCAGTTATTTTGTTATCCGCCTCTAAAAATCTTTACAATTTACAGTAAATGTACTCATTAAGGTATTAAAATATGTAAGCTTGTCGAGTTTGAATTATAACATCTTGTATAGTATAGTTATAAGTACAAATTAAATCAATAAGTAATAGATCGAACGCGGGATGCACATATATTTACGATGGAAGCAATTATAATTTTAACAGTTTTTCGCCTAAATTCACCCATTCAACGAAATCCGTTATTGAAAGCTTTGAGTTTCCATCTCACATAACCACATATAAAGTACTCCGTAATAATTTCGATGACGACGAAGTCCAAAGGATCCGATTTCGAGACCATATAACTTTGCGATTACAAAAATAGTATATACGCAGCGAACACTCTCGTTCAGGGTAATAAATGATATGGACTAAAATGTTCCACGTAATAATTTGATCTTAGGTTAAGTGATATCCTTAATGATATATGTTTACCACAGTCTATAACCACTATTACGTTCTTTTGGCGGTTATCGTAGTGGAGTTATTATTTTTGCTTGTTTGTAAGTTTATTTGGGATAATAATATACGCATCCGATTGACCCTCTTTTATTTACGTACTGACGTAACAGGTGTGTTTTGATTACGTATTGATATTTTAAAGCTATCCTTTGTATATGACTGATTCGAAAAAGCCTTTAGTAATGGAGTTACTATATTATTATCATTATGACGGATATAGAATATTACGTATACCACGTACCGATATCAATGACCCACAAATGATTTACTTTGAACTGCGGTGCATGATTTCAACGGAATTCTGACTCTAACCGTGGAATAATCAGAGTAGAAATTCAAATTAATCTTCATAATATAGTGTGCGGCGTAAAATATAATATGCGTGTTTTTATTATAGTGTCGTATATAAATGCATGATATATTTACCTATATTTGTACCTATATAATATAATAATATTATACCTGTAGTATAATACGACGATAATATAATATAATGCGCATTTCGGATCATGGCAGCTGCATAAAGCTTTTGGCTTGTTATTGATTTTCTTTTATACCAAAGAGATATTTAAAATTTTTATGCGATATTATATTATACTTATGTCTAAACACAATTCATATTAGATTTAATTATTGAATTACCTAATTCAAAAATGCATATTTGAAAGTCCAAACTTCATTTAATCTATTATCCACGATATTGATATATACGTGCATAACTGTATAAGACTTAATATACTATTGGATATATTCGATTTCTTAAAATATGTAGCTAGTATCAGTGGTGTAAACTGATAGAAGAGGGGGGGGGTGTCTGGATTTATACGCTATGGAAAAACGTGAAAATGTGTTAATAAATAATATATAAATATTTCGAATTTACTCCCTCCCTACCACTATTGGAAATGTCCGTGTATGTTCAGTATATGTCGCTGATTGGAATAATTAGAAGTACTGCGTAAAAAGTTTATGAGGAATAAGTCACTTCATATCGTTACACATGAATATAATTTGTGTCAGCCTCGCCTTAATCGAAATGACGTCGAACACTATACGCACGCTAGGGTTTAACAGCGTGCAAAATGTTCGAGACCCGCGAGTCATGTGTATAATATAATAATATATTGCTATACAGAACACACTAAGCAGTGAACATATTATT
>JACXSJ010001624.1:0-79814 GCA_014851325.1 Pentalonia nigronervosa
CGTCGCGCGGCATCGGTGAAATTCAGCCGACGAGAGAACGGTTTTTTGTACCGCTCGCCTGTACCCCCCCCCCACCCCATCCCTCCCAAAACTCGCGCTTTATATACGACCTGCAACCGCTCCCGCCAATGGTCTACATCACCCGTGTCCTCTTCTCACGCTCCTTCTTCTCCTCATCGACGCCGCCTCACCGGCACCTTATATTCCGAGGGCGTTAGTGCCTTTTAATTACAAGACTACACTCCGGGTCGGCCGTCTTTTAAACTCCGCCGTGAAAACGCCTTCTCCTTTGCCGGTGCGCGCAAAGTGTGTATAAAGAACTTTTAAAACTCGACCCCCTCACAAAGGCCCCTTAATTTATTATTATAACCCGAGATCCGTTGTATAATATTTAACGGGTCGGAACAAGCAGGTTAGGTCTGACACCGAGTGGGTGGAGAGGTGCGGTGCAGACGGAATCGGCCGCGAGAAGAAGTTGCTGCTGCAAAATCGTAGATCGGTGGGAGTATTGGGGGGGGGGGAGAGGGGCATAACCTCCGTACATGACGTTAGTACTGCAAACGCGCACAAAGAAACCCGAGAGACGATTATTATATACAGTTCACCACGGCGCTTAATACAAAAATTTTAGTTTCGCGCATACAATATAATAATCGACCAGTTATATTATTGTATATTATTATTATTATTATTATTATTATTATTATTATTATTATTATTATGGTTTAGCGTAGTTTTACCGTTGAAATAATGTGCGTGTGAGTATACTGACTGCAAGTCATCAGAACGGTTTGATTCCATCATATTGTAGTGCCATCTGAGTACCTACCTGCTATAATCGAGGGTATAGCCTGTAGATATAATAATATACCAACGATAAAAAATTTTAACTTTTGTGGTTCCCAAAAAAAAAAAATTACAGCCGGTACGTTTAGAGGGGACATTTTTCAAAAACTAAAATATACTTATATGCATCTATATATATATATATATATATATATGTACAAACACACAGGAAGATCGGTGATAGGTAATCCGCGGATGATCATTTAACATAACACGTTATTTCGAAAACTACAAACGTTTATAACACATTTTTTTATATAATTTTAAGTCGTTAAAAAAAGACGTTTAAAAAAAAAAAACACAAAATGTTTCTAAAAATATATATATTTATCGTTATACATTTTTACTAGTAATTAGTTAGTAGTAAATAGTTATTCAAGTTATGATGAGCAGAATGGAGGGATACCTCGCAAAACGTTGGTCCACTACAAAAACTCATCGAAACTCTAAATATGTTTACCTACTAATAAACTATTTGTCCAAAATATATTTTTATAAAATAAAATATTCCAAATGACATTCTGCTTGAAACTAAAAATATATGTTGTCGTTCGAAAAAATTAAAATGATAACAATAAAAAAATTTAAAAATATTATTTTTTCCAAAAATGTTGTGTTTTAACGACTGGGCATTATAAATAATAAATATTTTCAAAAACGTTATAGCTTTCTTCTAAAATTATGAATGTTTTACGTTTAATGGGTCATCCCATCATATACCTAAGTCTTATAGTGCAATATGTTATTTTCGAAGTAAAATGAAGCCACGTCAATAACAATGAATAATAATCTCGATTTGACTAAACCGCGCCAACCCTATCTAAGTTTCACCGAAATTGCCTAAAACTTGATATATATAAACTACATATATATACACGGTGATCCATTTAACATAAAACACTCATTATTTCAAAAAGTATTTACGTTTATGGAAATATTTTTGTTACATGGTATAAAGTCGTTACAAAACAACATTTTTCAAAAAAAAAAAATATTTTTTTAAATATTTTTTAAGTTTTTTACTTTTTTGAATTACAACATACAGTTTTAATTTTATAATCCAAATCAGAATTTTTTTCTGAGTATTTGATACATAAAAATCGAATTTTGTACGAGTAGTTTATGAGTTATAAGTATTTGAAGTTTGGATGAGCAGTGTGGGGTGCAGATACCTCACAAAATGTTGGTCCACTACTCCGCTCATCTAAACTTAAATGGATCACACTGTATATTTATAACTATATAAAAATTATTTCGCAATACTTAATATTATAATTTACAAATGCTTTTCATTGTATGTGTACCTAGTGGGTAAATTGATAATAATTTACTTCTAAATAAAAAATTACATTTTATTTTATATTATTATTATCATCATATATGCGGGTATACATACACGTTGGATACCCATCGCACTTTGTGCATTAAATATTAACTGATCAGTCTGCACGTATCGAAAAACGTAATCATGTGTTCTTTACACCCTCAATTTATACTATCATATAATATATTCACTATTCAGATTACCTGTAACTTTATTCCCCCATTTTTTTCCCGCTCATCGAAAAATAAAAGTCCGGTACTACGGTCGAATATAAACCAAACAGAGACCCTCTTCAATTTTTTAATCTTTCACAGCCGCTTAGCGGCCATCGAGAACCCAGTTGTTATCGTCTCGTCCCTGCCCTGCCGTCCTGCGGTCGTATTAAATATTTAAAAGAAACGAGAAACCTTTTTTTTTTACCATTCTGCCGCTATATTATATTTTTTCGCTTCCGTTAAAAAAAATAACCTTGCATAGTAATGAAGGAACTGGGTCCCGTGAAATATGAACGCATTGTTTCGCGCCCAAATGAGCCTATTTTCCGAAAGAAAACTTTTTTCTCGAACGCTTTTACACAGATAACACTATATAACGTCATCGTATTCAGTCTAGGTTTACTGTCTTTTTATTGATTTTTGCTTTTCAGTAGTATATATGAAACGATTCAAACACATGTTAGCCACGATCCCATTATCCCAACACCTGCCGGCTGCTATGAAAAAAAAAAAATGTGCATAATATTTTTCGTACAACAATTCGCGCGCAAGACTCGAAACACGCGTTATTAATTATTGTGATAACGGTAAAAATAAATAAATTAGAAAATACATATATTCGTTGACACTGTATTAAAGTATAATAAATATTATATTGATAAAAACATTCAGTATAACACTGCGCAATACAACTGTAACTACGGAGAGTTTATAATTTTAAAATCGAATCGAATGAGAAATATATATATTGATTACAATGTATCTACGATCTATTTTTAATGTTAATTTTAATTTTTTCAATGTCCTAATTCATTGCACTTGTTAAATCTATTTTCGTTTTCAAACAGCATAATAATATAAAACGATAAACCTATACAGATATACCATAGGTATCTAGTTATGAGATATAGGATAACAATATTTTAAACTCATTTTTTTACCGTTTGTTTATTATTAATTTAAAGTGTTTATTACTTATAATAGCTATCTATATCAAAAAGCATTCTAGATTACCCATATGATGTTTCTTTTTTTTTTTTTAATATATCGGACGTATAATAAGACAAAAAGAATAAATAATTTACGATAATATAGGTACAATTGATAATCGATTCCGTAATATCAAAAAATAATAATTATTAGTATTAGTTATAACTTATAGATAATATGTAATTATACAATATATATATGTATGTATGCATGTATGTATATGTATATAAAACACATACGTAATTTTAAAAAAATAAATAAGATTGGGGAAATTGAAGTAAATCAGGGTTAGTGATTTGAGTAGAGATTATGTAAATTTTTAGGCAGAGTTTTATTTATTAATTTATTAATTATGAATTTCGTGGATTTAAAAGTTTTTGTGTCTTATGAACCAAGAGGCTTTTTCCCTCGTTGATTTTGAAGTCTTTAAGTAAATTTTCGTTTCTTATGAACCAATCAATCGCTGAGCTTTTGTTATTATTCTTAGTACTTTATTTACAATGTTTACTAATTGTTTTAACTTTTAAAAGCAAATAAATATTATAAAGTCTCAAAACAAATACATAATTATGGGTTATAATCAATATTATTAAACGTATCATTTCACATTGTACAGTATTTCTAAATAGATATTTGAAATGATATATTTTGCTTGAGATCGAGTAAAAAAATAACGCTGTGCTATAGTCGTATATATTATATTATATGTAATATACTTGTCTTCAAATAATTCATTGCATAATAATTGTGATGATAATAATAGTAATAATCGCCACGTCCCTCTGTAGTATAATAGGTAGTCTGCTCGAAAATCGTCCGACGAAACGCTATTTGATTTCATTTTTTATTGCTTCGTAAAAATATTATATACGCTTTCAAATCCCCTGTGTTCGCCCGCCGTAGAAAATATATAATAATATATGTATACATTATATAGGCAGCTCGACGTATAGCGAAAGGTCTTCTAAACCCTCGACCCCATCCGAAAACCCGAGTCCGATTGTAAATACAAATTCACCGATAAGCGCCAATAACTCGACCTTTCCCCCGGAGAAATACTATACACTTTTCCACCCTTATACCGCTGCCGCCGCCGGCCACCGAAATTTCCTGTCTCCGCGCGAGAACATTTCCCGAGGCCGCGGGGCCGACCTACATATCACATATATATAATCTCTAGAAAATAATATAAACGCGCGTATGCATTATCATTATATTCTTCGAAGGCCTTCGCGAAGACGAAACTATATCGTACCAAACGACCGCGATAATGCGCTCTGTTTTCGTATAAAACCCCGTTCGTTTAGCCGACGAATTCTCCTACAATAATAATAATATGTCAACAGACGACGCTATCGGAAAAGTTAATCCCACCCGCGTACTATGCGTGTGTGATGCGTTTTTCCCGGTGAAAAATGACGGCGGCGGCGTGCGAATATTTGCATTTAAATTGAGACATTCAACTCGCTCTGCGCTACACGCGGTTGCGGCGGCGTTTTCGTCATTACTGATTAAACAACGAAAAAAAAATAAATACATTTATTATTTCCCTCTTTTTTTTTAATAAAACTATACCGAATAATATAATATATATATATATATATATATATATATATATATATATATATATATCTGCTCATGACACGTTCGCCGCTTGATCCAATCTCCCTCTCTCCGATCGGATAAATTATATGCAAAGAAAATATCAATCATCGCAACCGCATTGACGTGGTGATATTGTTTTCGGTGCTAGCTATACTGCAGCGTCAAAAACAAACAGTTTTCCGAAACATATTATTAGATTTATCTGAAAGCTATGTACAATAATTATCGGATCAACCTGTACGCCTGTTGTACTGCCGAGATATGTTTCCGATAAAGCACGAAATCCCTCACATTGATTATATTATAGGTAGCTGTTAAAGTAGAGGATAATTTAAAAGTAGACGTGATGTGCACAATATTGAAATATTATATTATGGGGATGGATTTATTAAAACTTTTATATATTTTTATAAAACGTCAAAGGATTTTATAGAGTTATCTAAAAATGGCATAAGTGGTGTTTTTTTTTACAAGTATTTATATAATATCTATAATATGTCATATTTAGTCAATATTACATTTTATTTTTCTATATTATGCGAGTTGAATGTAACGATATTATGGACTCTGTTGACTGCTTTGTTTTTTGTCACTTATCATATAGGGCGTAAGTATTTTACATAATATAAGGTATTTTCTGAATTCAAAAAAATATCGTTGATCGTTAATTTTCAGCGATATATAAAGAATAATATATTACGATATTTTAAATCGGATCCCAAAATATTGTACTCTTTTGACCGTTCCGTAATAATATATGAGAATGTGTAAAAAGGTTGTCAATAAACAAAAATGCATTTTATATACCTATACGTGCGTGTTACGCGTCTTCTTTTATTTAGAGTGATAATGTAATAATAGTGTTTAATTTCAAAATTTTACACTACACGTATTTTAGTACGTTTGATTACAAATTATTCTTATTTGATTTGACTTTAAATTTTTTGTACGCATATTTTCTATAATTTTATCTTATACCTTGACCGTTGTTTAGAGTGGCCTCTATACTATAATAGAGGTATTGATGTATTTTTCCACTCGGCACTGGACCAACAAAAAAAATAAATAAATAAATAAATAAGACCGCATTCACGGAACCTTTTTACCAGCACAATCGCAAGAGAATTCTTCCCATCGTCATCGTTTCGATCGATCCACTCGTATTTATTATCGCGGTCTCTCGATTGATTAAGATACGGCTTGTATGTATATTTCTTATTCATCGGTCTTTCAATTCGCCGCAGTGTCTATATTACTACTATATACGTATATGCCAATGTGCTGGCACTCAGCGGCGATTCCGTTTGTGCCCGAGAGAGCCCCCGGAGACGCGTAAAGCAATGATGGAGACGACGGTCGTCCGTGGAAATCAAATAGAAATCACCGCGGCGGAAACGGAGCACGTTTTACCGGGAAAACGGACGCGGTCCGAGGGCGAAAACGTTGAATGACAGTAATTAGTGTGGCGGTCGGCGGAGGGCATCCGCGTGTTGATTTATCGCGGGACTGGCAGCGGCGAAGACGGCGAAAGGACGACAAAGTTGCGGGCGACTAATGCAATCCGAATACACATACACACGCGTGTGTGTAGATCGTACATATAAACTTTGTGTGTGTGAGAATTTTTCATTCCTTTCTTGCGCCCAATCAGTCTTAACCGAATTCGGCATGAGCGGGGGGGGGGAGGTGAGAGGGAACAGGATACGTCTTTTATTTGCGATGCGCGTCCATTCCGGTCCGGCTCTCATCTCCGGGGACGCAGGAAACTTCTGGGCGACACTTGGCGGCGACCCACAGGACGTGTGCTTTTAAGTTCAATACGAATCAATTATTCCGTTTTCCCCGCAATTCAATTATATTGTGCGCTCGGCGTATCCGTCTATATACACACATATAGACCATCACATATGTACGCGAACATAAGTTTCGCGGTCAATGTCATCGTTACACTCGGAACTTGAGAAAATCAAATCCAAAAATCAGGAATCTCGGCGATTCCCCCGAGTATGCGTGGTACACGTTAAAAATATAAAACGAAAATAAATAAACACGCACGTCGTCTGGCGCACGTTTTTTTTTTTTTTTTTTTATATAATATTGTAACGAACTTATCCCGCCGTCGCGCCGTGGGGAGGAGGTAAATTATAAATTTACTCGTCGAAGCCTGAAAATAAAGACAAAGGATTTTAAGTTTTCCAGCCCACTTGGTCGAAAAGTGGAAGTGGCGAACAGATAGCGAGGGAAAAGTATAACGTTTTCTTCTTTTGAGATTAATCTGATTGGTCGCGTGGACGGGAGGCGGGCGGTTAGTGGATTCTTAATGTGCGAACTCGAGCAAAATGCTAAAAAATAAACTCAAATGAATAATATCCTCTTTTGGAATATTATATTTTAAACGAGATTTTATGTGGTTTTTTTATTTTTTGATTGTGCAATTTGTGAACACCCGACCTGCGATGAATGCAAAAAAACATTTTCGAATAAATAAATGTATGTATATTGTGGTATTATTTGCAGTATTCTTCTTTTTATTTGATATAGAAAATTCGAGATCGAATTACTAGTACATTATAGACCATGTGGGTGTCCAACCCAAGTCCCGAGACCCACATGCGGCCAGTGATAGGTTTTGATGTGACCCCTGCGTACATTTTCAAAAAACTGCAGTTTTGCTAAAATCGCATAGGCTTTGTTATTTTTTTAATTATAAATAAATGTTTTTTTCTACGATAACTATAATGAATATAAATAAACAATAAATTAAAAATATTTCTATTTGCTAGGTATTCTATAAATATAAATAAAATGTACTATTCTAAAAATGTATGTGGTCCACGACAACTTCTAGTTATTCGATTTGGTCCGGTCTTCTTAAGAGGTTGGACATCCCTGCTATATAGATATTACTGCACAATAATATTATGACTTTTCGCGGTGGTCATGTCATACGTCTGTCCGCTGTTATACTCGTTCGTAAAAATATGACGGCGGTGCAGCGGTATAGGCGGTAGCCGTACAGTGTTGATATTATTTTGTGATTTCACTGGCTAAGTCCCCAGAACAGGCCTAAATCGAAAAATCGCCCGAACGGCAGCTGCAGCAGCGGCGCAGTTTGTCGGGTGTAATTTTTTATTTTTTAATAATAATCTTTTTCACTCGGTGGGGGCGAATTGTCAAGTCGCTTACGACAAAAGAGTCCGACGACGTCTCGGCGCGGCCTGCACCGTGCGATTGTGTGTGTGGATGTATGTGAGTGTGTGTGGGTGTGTGTTGTGTATAAATGTACGACTGTTGCCAGTGTTCGACGTCGTCGCCGCCGCCGTCGCTGCCACTGCCGATAGATTTGCATAAACGGCCGGACGAATTAAAACAATTAATACCGTTATTCTTCCCACCCACCCGTCTGACTCCTCGCCGTTCGCGCTCCAGACGAACGGATTTAATTAAAAAAAATTTAACATCCAGAACCGGCGCCCTCGAGCGTCGAAAATTCGCCAAAAACGAACGCGCGTTACGATTATTATCATAATTATAATTATCGACCGATCTCTCTCCCCCGCCGCAACTCACCACTACCGACTGCAGCAGTCGTGGGGTGTGTGGGTGTGCGGGTGTGCGTGTGCACAATACGACCGAAAGAACTTACACGCCCGTCCGACATTACTCCCGCGCGCCAAATATTGGCTCGCCCGCACCGCCTCCGCGTGTTTACAGGAGTTTTCGCGAGAGAGGGCCCGACCGGCCGACTGGCTGGCTGGCTCGCTAGCTCAGCACTACTTTTAATTAAACGCCGTCGTGAAATTTATTTTTAGGAATGTTTCGGATATATATGTATATATATATATATATATATATATGTGCGACCGCAATTATGCGATCGCCGCCGATCAGTGAAGATATACGCGAGCCAATGGGTTTTCGAAATTTGTACACGAAACAATATTATATTATAATCAGTGGCGCCTAAGACATCATTTGACCTGCTCGCCCCAAACTACAAATGCAATGATTTTTTTTTTTTTTTTTTTTGTTATATTAAGCTACCGAGGTAGTATATGAGTGTGTAGGTATCATCGTGGTTGGAAGCGATCAAGCGACTTAACCATAAAAATGACCTACCTATTTAAATATGACATTCCCAATGACTCGCTGTATAATATTTTATTTAAGTATACTTAGGTAATCCTATATCCCGAAGACGTGAGCCTCAAATCCAATTTTTAAATTTTGCATTTCAAACAGGGAATCACATCGAAAGGATTTGTGGGATCGCGAAAAACGAATATTTGTTTGTTTGTATAATAGCGGATTGCCATTAATGGTTTAAAATAGTTGAGTAGCATTTACTTAGTACTATTACTATACTAATAGTTTGTTTTTTTAGTCGGGAAGAGTTGAAATGATAGATTTAAAAAATATTTTTTCCGTAAAAAAAAAAAGAATTTTATTTCAAACAAGTTAATATTATATTCACAATCAATGCGAATATATATTTTGTAATAAATAGAATACGATATTCATCACCAAATAATATGGTTTAGTAATAATTTATAGGAATAATTATGTGTAATTCGTATATTATTTTGTTTTAAACATCCAAAGAATAATATGTGAATGATTAAAGGTACTATGTAAATAATTTTTCCATAATTTTAACAACTAAAGTCCTTTGAATAAAATTCTTGGACTATACATCTGTAGGTGACTCATTTTAAAATTTTTCACACTATACGAATATACTTATAGAAGATCTTTACGAGAATGAAGAATATTTGCTTTACATATTACATAATTTATTCTTAACGATTATTATATTATTATCTGATTAACATCCGTGTGTTTCTTGTGTTGGTTACAAATAAAACAAAAATAACAGTTATGACGACTGAATGTAATTTAAGACCTGCATTTTAGATTTGGTCGAAACCACCCTGCAACCGACTAGTGCGTTAAAAATATGTGCGATTTACGTTTAACTGAGCTTATGAGAAGGGGTAAATCCTGCATGGGCATTTAATTTGTTTGCTCGAGTGGATAATCGTAGTGATGGTCAACGCCGCGGTGCAAGATCTGCAGTTATTGCATAGAATAAGATAAAACATTTATTATTCCACGGGACATGCCTATTGTATAATATCACGAGGCATAATAATATTATATTCAACGATGTATGATAAAATGCAGAACTAGTGATAAGCACTTTTAGCGGGTGCCTACCTACTCAAACACCGAGTACTCAAAACTAGTTTTTATTAATCGAATACTCTGCAAAGGTCCTCCAGCGGTGACAAAATATAATTATATTATTATGTTTAACAGTATATTCAGACAGATATAATAATAATATAACGTAATGCCAGCACCGTCGCATAACGCCGTTATTCGGCTTTTCCACGACCGCCGCCATGACCATTTCCCGCAGTTTAATCAAAGCGATTTTGGTGTTAAATTCGATAACGGGAAATACATTATATTATATTGAGAGCGAGAGAGACACACATACACACACACACACATACGTATATAACAAACGATCGCAGTCCTCGCGGAGATGCGAAGCGCAAAGGAGAAAGACAGCTGCAGCAATTCGGGGAGGGGGGGGCGTCTTTTCGAAATTATTGCGTCAAGCTCTGCTGCTTAACCCTTTTCCGGATTTTACAAGCGATCGGGGAGTCGTAAAGTGTTCGCTTCAATCGTTGCCGATAAGGCTTTCTCCGGCTATCCATTAGTAGGGACGTTGCCGACTTAAATGCATTGTCATAATAATAAAATGTTCACGCGGGTGTGTGTGTGTATGTGTGGAGTATTATTATGTACGTATATAATATGTGTGAGTAGAAAAAAAACCCCGTTTTCCATGTCGAAGACAAAACTGCCGGCTATTTGCACAAACGATGTCTTCTATTTTATTTACCATTTTTTTATTATTATTATTATTATTATTATTATTTACAAAAGGGGGAGAAGGTCCGTCCGTAAAACTATAATAATAACATACTTTAGTATATATGATATAAAGTTTCGTTCCTTTTTGATTTGTTTGAAACACTGTCGGCAAACACGTCGACACTCTACCGGGCGTATATATCATATAATATTATATAGTTCAAATATATTATGTTCGGACGTTTGCACGGAACCGCTATTTAGACTGACCCTAAACAAATATACCACACCAAACTTGTTGGGGTCGAGCCGCGGCCCCGGCGAATCCGAAATTAGCTGTTTCATATATATTATACATAAAACGCTTTAGTAAAACCTCAATATCATAATATCATCTCTCTCTCGGAACTATATATTATACTCGGCGCATTATATTATATAAAAAATAAAATTTGATCGTCGTCGTCGGCGGGGACGCGGTTAAAACTCGAACACGTCTGTAAAGTTTTGAGAGATCAAATTTTCCATTTTATAGAAATATAAAATAAATATCGATGCTATTTAACAATATCATTTATCTAACGCATGAAACATATGTAACCTTAAACGTCCAGTTATAAATACCCTACACATACAATATGCCAATAAAGTCAATCAAAAACGTATATTTAGGTATTCTGCTCCCCAGAGGAGAAGAAAAAAACGCCCACCATCTTATCGTAAAAATGTCATATATTTGTAAAAAAAAAAACGCCGAGACCAATTTGCATTCTTCACTATATTCAAAATCTAAAAACGTATTAGGTACATAAACATAAAAAATACATACACTAATACACACAAGTGCAATATATTGTAGTGTAATAATTAAATTTGAATAAAGAGAATTCAAAAAAAATTCAAAATGTTTACGCCAAGCTTTTTTGCCGAAGAATGTATCACAATTATATCATCGTAAATTAATTTTTTTGTTGATTCTAACTCTATGGTTAAAACAGCTAAATGTTTTAGCATTTCGTCAGTAATTCTTGAACTCAAATAAGACTTGATACTTTTTAAGACGAAAAAGACCTCTCTGCAAAACATTTAGAAATAGGGCATGTTTATAAATACAAATCTCTACGTATGGATACAAATCTTGATATTTACTTTTAATGACCAGAGATTACACACATATAGGTATAACAAATCAGCATGTGTTTTGTTACCCGCCAGCTGACTCCAAGAGCAAATCATTAAAACATGGCTATCTGCTATTGCGTATATATAATCCTAATTTATCACACTGAATTAAAATCTACATATTATTATTATTCAATAATAATAGTTAAACATGATAAAATATTTTGAACGGATAACTCACCCGCCTAAAATTGTCTGGGGCAACTGCCCCCCCCCCCCCCCCCAAAAAAAAAAAAAAAAAAAATATGTTCGTTACGCGCACCCAGACATTCGCGCACATTACGCGGTGCATTAATATTCATACACGTCGTGATAATATGATAATATACTATAATATTGCTGAACGCGATAATAACCGTATAATAATAATATCCAAGTATATTTAATTGTGTCGACACGGCGGCCATATACGTGTATTATTATTATTATTATTATTATTTGCGGCCAGCATTAAACGACCGCCTCGACATACATTAATATTATAATTATTATCGTAGTTCCGTACGATAAATTTACCATATAATCCGCATTCGAGACACGCGAAAACCTCCACCATCGCTCGTGATATTATTACGACGACTGCTGCTGCTGTAGTAAATATTATAATCGTTACGCACTCGCCCGCGAAACTTAAACAAGTGTCTCCGGCAATAAGTATAAGTGCGTTTGTCGCGCGCCAGTCGTACACACATAATATTATATATTATATGAGCTTCGCCTCGAGTTCCGCATCCGGAACGCGCGCGCGAGACACAATGGGTCCATACATCATCGCCGCGAACCGCGGTTATAAGACATTATAATAACCTAACCGTCACCGCGGTATATTCGGTATAACCGGAGTCGGGGTGGAGGCGTGCCTGGTCGCGGAGTGCGTGCAGCATTTGCCTGGCGATAACGCGAGGTCATTCCGATATGATATACTATTATTATTATTATCGTCGTCACACGCAGTCGGCAAATTGTCCGCACCAGATTCTTTTGTATCGGCGTTAAAATAATATATATTATATTATTTGTCGACGGTTCTTCTCTCGGTGACTTTTTTCGCTCGTCGCTTTTCGTGTTAAATCAACCGGACGGGAATTAACCGAGCAAACCGACGACTCGCGTATATATATACGACACCGCCGCCGCAAAAAAAAAAAAAACACAGAAAAAGCTGGTCCGATTCGCGCGAGTGTTGCGCAAAAAAAATCGTTTTCTTTTGACGCCCTCGAAACAGTCGACAATTACCGTCATCCGGAAATAAGGGAGTGTTTTCCCTTCATCAATTTCATCCGGCTCGTTTTTTTCCGCCCTCGCCGCGCCCAACCGTCGTCATCGCGGTGATTCTTATATTTTTAGTGGCCGTGTCGGTTTTTTTTTTTTTTTTTTAGCTTTATACAGCGAGATTTCGCCTCTCTCCCTCCCCCCTCCCCCACACACACACGCGCGCGCAACTATTTTTTTTCGGACATTTTTTATAATAACAATATACATACACTACACACAGGGACATCTGGGATTGGCGGTGACAGGATATAATGGGTATGCCGTGCGGCGGCGGCGGCGGCGGGACTCGGAAGGCATAGATGATTGATCTGTTTCCCCGCGACGTCGCCGCTTTATAATATACTACGTTAATTGGATGATCGATGGTTTTGCGCATTTATTATAATAATGAAGTACGGCGCGAAAACTCTCTGTCCCTCTCACTCTCTTCGCCGGGCCCGGTCACCGCGGCAGGCGCGTTTCGGATGCTTATAATTATTTTACACATATACGTAGTCGTCGATCACCGCCGTGTATATTATATAATAATTATCTTACCGAGCTAATTGACCAGCGTGGGACGGAATATTATATTATTATTATGTTTAATAACAACAACAACAAAAATAATAAATAACCGAAACGAAATCAGACGAAAAATATGAAAAGAAGATATTATGATTATATGGTGAAATATCCGCGGGCGACGACGAGTTTAAACTCCGTCGGGAACGTCGCGCGTCGTGTCGGCGGCGGTGGAGACGACGTGTACCTCGGGGGCTCGTTATGGCAGCGCGCCGGATATCCAAATGAACGACCGGATGCCGCGTACATGTTCTTCGCCGGAAGCATATTACTGCAGCGAAACTTAACGAAACTGCCCGCCCGCCCACCCGCCCAAACAATGACATGTACGTCACCGAGAGAAACGTTTTGAAATGGCAAACCGAGAAACTCTCTCTCTCTATATATATATATATATTCGATATGCGGACGGAATTAGCGCAGCGGCAGTTTCTCGCGGAGCAGAGGGAAACTTGAGAAACTTTCGAGAACGCCTAGGGGAAACCGTGTATATAATATATATACGTACGTTTTTCCCGCAAAAAACGAGCGTATTATCTGCCGCTGCTGCGTTTGGCACCTCCGAAGATGTTTCGGGTGCAAAATGAAAAAAATGAAAATAAACAAAAACAGGTAAAACTACCCGGGCGGAGGAGAGCTCACGAGTCGCGCGGTCATAATTCAATTTTATTTCGTACGCAAAGCGTGATGTGAACGGCGGGAGGGAGAGTTCGCCTCCGACCTGACGAGTTCATAAATTACGAGACGTTAACTAGACTGTCAGAGAATAGACGATAGAATATTTTATGCGCCAACAAAGGTTAAATCATCATCATCATCATCGTCGTCGTCGTCGTTATTATTATTATCATTCACCGCGAAAAGCAGTAATTTTCCGACCGCTGTCTGTAGTATATATATATAGGTACTCATTACACTCCGCAAATATTGCTGTAAATATTATTATATTCCTTAATCCATCACCGCCGATAACTACAACTCAACAACTGCAGTTACTGTTGCAATTCGTTTTACAGTGTCTCAATCGCGAGTTTTAATCGACGGTATGAAAATACAGAGGGTAATAAGAGGAGAACAATATTCAAATATCTAATAACGGTAAGTTGTTAGGAATTGTAAAGTCACTTTTCAGTCAGTTGACCGCTTTTTTTAAAAATAGCTTAAACCACTTCTGGCACTGCTACGTCCTATTGATGATACGTCCTATTCCTCAGTACATTATAATATTTATCGACATTAACGGTTAATAAAACCAAACATTTTGTGTTTTGAAGGGGGGTAGGTGGCTAAAATTCTTCGTCTCGCTACATCCGAAAATACGTCTAATGCGCCCCACTTGAAGCGTGTATGTGACGAAATCGATATAAATCATTCTCGATATTCGTGCGTTGTCTTACTATTCTTAACAACTCGGCGTAATATTTGAATATAATTATCACTATTATACGATAACACGACGTCCACAAGCTACACATTATTTTATATTTAGACGGTCGTATTTCGGGGCATTAAATTTTGTATTTTTTGACTCGTCACTGCGTATTCTGCCATTATAATCGGCTTACACGGGGCATCACGAGACCTTCACCCCGCGAATTGAGAAAGGACACACACACATATTACTTGTATTATATGTACGCGCGGAGCGTACGTTTACATCGGTGTGAGTGAATATATTCATGCAATTCGCCTGGCAACGAGAAACGAGACTGCAGCTGTAGTAATGGTTCTGACAGCCGAGTAATTAACAGCCGGACGGACGGAGACAGCGTGTCTTCAGATCGGACGTAGGCTCCCGGTCATCACCTCCGCATCCGCCTCTACTTCTGCCTCCATCGCCACTACCGCCGCCATCACCACCACTACCTCCTGTAGTGGATTTGCGTGTATTATGTACGGCGAGACAGCCGCTCGCGCGAAGCCAGTAGGTCGGTCGGTCTTCCCCTCGCGTGCCGACACGTCAGTGGATCGTGAAAAATTAATTTCGATCCCTCGTCTGCTGCGGGCAAACAAAAAACAATTGCTCCGTATATGATTGTTCTGCTCGATATACTTATATAATATTATATATCAGGACGAATTAGTCGGGATTTCGTATGAACTTGAGACGAGATGATGATATTATTGTTCGCGGCAACCGTTTCACCGCCGCCTCCGCCCGGAGATAAGTATCTATTATATATTATACCGCGGTACACGACGGATATTTTTTTTTTTACGACGTTTTAGACCCTACCTACCGGAATAAGCCCTGCGTATTATATTTTTTTCGGTTTGATTTCTTTTCCGCCGTTTTTGCACGTTTTCACGTTTTTCGATCACTGCGGTTGCTGCTGCTGCTGCTGCAGTGTCGCCGGTTTACAACGGCCATGGGAATTGACCATAAACGCACGAGCCGGCGTGTGTGACCGGCCCAGCCCAATTTGTTTTAGATCGACACCGTGCTGGTATGGCCTACCCCTTTGTCAGGGTTGTTGTACCGTGTACATAATACACACACTGCAATACACAAGTATATGTCATTTATATAGTGCTATAATATAATATAGTAGATGTACATATACGCCGAGTCAGCTGTTTGGCGTGAGACTGCACTCGGTGTTTCAAAAACTGTGTATAAGCGTTTAATTCTTTATGCCGAAGCAGAATATTTTTAGAATGTATTAAAATCGATTTTTGAAATTATGAGTTATATGATTATTATAATTATTATTATTATAAGGCAATAAAGTTTAGACGAGCGGAGTGGAAGGATGCCCCGCAAAACGTCGGTCCACTATTCCGATCGTCTAAACTTTAAATACTTATAATATAACCAAAGAGCTATACTCATCCGAAATCTGATTTATTGTATAGATCGAAATAGATACTCCGAAAAGTATTCTGCTTTCGAATTAAAAATAAGTAAAATATTTAAAAACAATAAAAATGATATTTTTCAAAAAATACGTAGTTGTTTTGTAACTATATAGGTATTATTGAAATTGTGTAAAGGAAATATTTTCAAAAACGTGTGTTTTGTTTTTTGAAACAACTGGGGTGCGTATTAGGCACATTATTATGTTAAACGGATCATCCCGCGTGGTGTGTGCTTATAATAAAATAATAATGCACAACACACACGCTCGTCGGTCGGGCGCGTTTCACGTGCAGCAGTAATGATGTTATATGTAATCAACTACCGCGAGTCGGAATAACAAGCCGCAGCAGCGCTTTCTCGGGTACACGCACAAGACAAAAACGGGGAAAAAACTAGGAAAAAGAAAACGTGAGATCCGCGTGCGAATGCACACACACACATTTATACATCGCAGCACTGCGCGGCTGAACTTTCGCGAACCTTTGCTGACTTTTAATTACCGTCGTAAAATAGTAGCGGCGGCGGAACAGGAGAGGGGGGGGGGCTCTCTCGTTCGCGGCTCCCTCAGCATTTCTCATCAAACACGCACGCACGTCGCAGCCTCCGCCGCCGCCGCCGCTCTCTGATCCCTGCTTGGTTCTGGATTAGACCCCGGGCTGGCAGAGCAAATATTGAACTAACGTTAAGACGTTGCACCCTTCACCCACCATCCACTACCCACCAACCGCCACCACATCCGGCCCGCGCGGTAATCACGGGACGACTGGCCGGGTCGCGCGGGAACGAGGAGGGTTTTACACTATATATTGACTCGATCGGGGATAATGCGTACACGCGCGTGTATATAGTTTTTCCACGACCACCGAGTGCGTCGGTGTGTGTAAGGTCGCTTCGGTCATGGGTCGGAAAGAAATGATATATAGAGCTGAATTCGCTGTTGTGAGTCGAAATTTGATTAAACGCGCCGATATCCGACGGTTTTTATTCCTTCCGAACGCAGCGGCAATTATTGTCGTCGTCGTCGTCGTCGTTGTTGTTGTTGTTGTTATAACCGAGTAATAGAGGGGAGGTCGCGGCCGGCCGGCTGGTGTCGGCTTCGATAATCCCGGCGTTCGATATCCGAAGAAAATATACAGAATATAATACCGTATATACACACGTATATTATATATAAGACGTCAGTGTAATATATATATATAGGACGGGGTGCGGCGGGAGACTAAACCTAATAATAACTATCGTAAAGACGAGCTCCAGACCCCCAACCCATGCCGAGCCCCACCCCCGACGTGGCGGCGGCGATCGACTATACCACGGTCTGTCGATTAGGATAAGCCGTTCTGGCGAAGGGGAGAGCCGACTTTACGACGAGCCTCCGGAAGTCAGAGACATTGCAACCAGGCTAATAATGACTGTGTCCATATTATATTACGAGATCGACAACAACGATACAGCTGAGACACAAAACGGTACACAAATCCGCCAAACGACGTCGTCTCCGATTCCTCCATATTTACTATTGCTGCTATGGTTTTTCTATAAATGCTTTTACAATACAAACGTCGCCGCCGCCGTCTATAATAATAACGAACGAAACTGCGAGAAATTCCTTAAAAACGTCGTAATAATACTCATATTGTGACATCGAGGGTTTGTATACATGATATAAATACGTAGGTATTGAAGTGATTAAATTCTAATTCAATACCTATTATATGTATATTACAATTTTGTTGCTATTTGATCAGTGTTCTCATCACTACGAATTTCGGTCAAACGAGTAGCATAATATAATAATTAATAACAACACAAAAAGACAATAAAAATACTGAATTTACTGGTTTTGAGATAATCAATTATGTTTTGATTATTTTTATGACATTTTGTTTAAATTGATTCAAAAACAAATGGAATAAAATGAAAAATGGAACTTTTTAGATTCAATAACTCTTATTTACGTAAAATAATAACATTCAGTAGTAAAAAATATATGTTCCATAACGTTGTACCATAGATTTGGTTTACAATGTAATAATTAACTATTTTCAAATCTTAATATATACATTAATAATAGAAACATTTTAAAGAATTTATTTTTGTTGAATGGCCTCGAGTATTGTAATCGGCCAGTTGGACTGTGGGGTTGTGGAAAATCCGCTCTAAGTGCACATAGGGGCTGCGCGAGGTTAGCTCCGAGAAAAAGGGTTGTTATCTCGGAGTAAGAACGAGAATAAAAACACTTGGAAATAAAAAAAGGGTGATACTTGAAAAGGCCATCGTCGACGAAAAAGCAGACATTTACTGGTGAAAATGGGCTCGCGGCACTTGGGCCCGCGGCACTGCCGGCGCCGTGTCGTTAGGACAATCCCTTCGTTATCACACTTTTTTCTGTTTAAAAAAAAAGGTTCTAAAAAATCAACGCGAGAGAAAAAAAAACCCGACACTTAATTCAGGAATTAAAAACACCCTGTTGAGTGCACCAGTGGCTCTTCGGTATTGTCATCCGAGCCCCCGGACGTGTTTACAAACGGTTTTTATGTGCAAATAACAATAATGAGGGCGGAGGAAAAAAAAAGGTCGGTGGATTAAAACAATGGCGTATTCAACATTGCGTATTACGGGTGTCGTAAACAAATTTTAAACCGCACGCAAAACGCTAAACGACTGTATAATATTAAATAATAATCTTACCGAATAATAATAACAATTATTGTCGATATAGTAAGTATACATTGTAATTTTTGAGTGTGTAATACCGCCCCAATTGAAAATAAATATTATAACCGTTGCTGCGTGCATTAATAGGCACTTTTCATAACTAGCCCTTATCAAGAGTTTGGCTTTAGACGGGAAGAACGCGTCTTTTTCTCGTACATACACGTCTAATTTACGCCATTGTGTATTATTATAAAAAACAAAAAAAATGTACAGACAGGAACGTAAAGTATTGGGCCATAGGAAAATCGGAAAATAGGAAAATCTCAGATGGGCCGTGTACTACAATAACAAGTCACCGCGATATATAGTTTAAGATTGTTTTTTCTCATAGTTAGCCTTGCAAAACAATTAAAGCAATGCTGATAACAAATATTTTATAATAGTTGTACAACAAAAAATGAATGATAAGACGTAATAACTACTGTTGTAGTGTTTTTGAATGTTGTGTACTGCTAAATAATGTTGTTAACACGCGTAATAAAACTGCATTGATCTCAATAAGGCAACATATTATTATTAATTTAATACTGTAAGTATTAATTTATTCTGGTATTGAAATTTATTAGAAAAGTTGGGTAATGCAATTTTTTTTTAAACTGTTAAATAGGACTAAAATAGTAGTTCGGCTAATACAAGAAGGACTTAAAATATTTTTATTTAATTTGAACTATTATTAACTAATATTATAATAAATATAACTGCAGTACAATAATATCAATGCCTATATATAATATACCTAGTGCAATTTTTTATTGATTGTCTATACTTACGCGTAATACCTAACTTGCCTCGAATACGGTTTGGTAGTGGGGAGGGAGGGGCACGCTAATTATCGAATATCCCGGGCTCGTCCAAAATTTCAATCAGTTTCTGTGTTTATCGGTGTAATATTATTGAAATTTGAAACGGTATAACGAAACTCTCGTTACGACGAAACAATCCATTGCGAGGCGTATAATATACAAAACCAGATACATTACTCTATAGTCACCGATACTTTTAGGAGTAAAATTAATTTGGCAACACGCGGTTATTTTAATGCGCGGATTAATATAATAATAAAAGTTACTCCGGGAATGCGCATACACTTAATCGTATACCTATGTATAATAAATTTCGGTAAACAGCGTATTATAATATACATGCACAGTTTCAATAACTTTGCCTAAAACTATACACACAGCATATTAAGCACGCGTTCAGCTCCCAAGTTTATCTCTTTCTCTCACTCCCTCCCCCTCTCCCACACTTACACTCACTCTTTCCCTCCCCGTCCTCCAGCCAGAGAGACGGCCAAGTTTGTAAAAAAAAAAAAAAAAATAGCATAACCTTATATCCGTCCAGGTTTTTCACCCGTCCTGAAATCACCAAAAGAGACCCAATCTGCCCGTATCGTACGCGCGGCGGGGCTGCGGGAGAACTAAGCGATATAATTGTTCTTGTTTGCCAAGAATGTATATACACGTAGAACCGTTTTCTGGCGTTGCGGGACCATCGTTGTACTGGTATATCAGCGTGGTTCCGGTCCAGTGGTTCCGACTCGGTAAACGCACACAACCGCTACTACCACTACCACACTACCACTGCCACTACCACTACTACGACACGACGACATCGTCGACTACGCGCGCGTTCTTTTAAAGAACATCGGCCGAGTCCGTTTTTGCGAGCTCTCCTACACCTCACTCCCCACTCGGCCGTCTATACGCATATCCATCGGTGACGGCGACAGTGGTTGGGGGTGGGGGGCAGCTTTGTTACGGCCGATAGTCAGATTATATGCATAAATACACGCCGCCCTGCGAGTCGTAATGAAGACATTAAAGGGTCGCATATTGATCAAACGGCCGTTTCGCCTCGCGCCGTGCAGCAACGTATATAATAATATATATAGTTCCTCTTTCTCTCTCTCTCTCTCTCTCTCTCCACAGTTCGAACTCCGCGTCCATCTTGCTGCAGCCGTCCTCTCCTCGCCAGTCGACCCCTACGCCGTGTCGGACCCTCGTACACGTCTTGACAATAACACGGTACCCACCCCCGCATCACCATCCTACTATAATACCTTCACCCTCGCCAACCCTCCCACCACCAACCACCACTCGCACGCGACACGCATCGCACTGTATACACCGTTTACAACGAGACTTCTGTGCTGCAGCTCGCTGCATACAAACGCAATCAAGATCACTGTCGGGCCGATCGCGCCCGCCGCCCGACTAAACGCACATATATATATATATATAAAGTTTACGGTTTTTCAAACGTTCTCGTCGCCGTCGAGCCCTTCAGTTCGACTCTATGTAAAATGTACCTACGTATATACATTGTATTGTCGCACAAGCGTTGAACGCGACGGAAAAAAAAAGTTGTAAGTCATAAATACGCATGCACATACGCATATGTATATTCCCAAATGCGCGCATATACGTGTATAATAATACGCGCCAAGTTTGTATATTATATTGCGTAGAAGAACGGTTTTATCTGTATAATATATATGTATATAATATATAACATAGAAGAACTGCGCGTAGAAGTAAAACGGTGTTTCATATATTTTGACGTCGCTCCCACTCCGCCCGAACAGTCGAAAACTGCTTATCGCGGGCAGGGAATATAATACTAGACTCGTTCCTAAAACCGTTTCCCCTAAAAAGCTTAGACCGCCGCGTGCCCGGAAAATCACTGTGCGGGCGGACGAGTGACGCGGCAGGAGAGGAAAACGCATAAAATCCCTCGCGTGCTGTTTTTCTCTCACACTGCAGCGCGCACCCTTCCCGCGGACACCTCTGCCGCAGCCGAGGTATTTTCTTTTTTTTTTTCCTCTCCGGTGTCGTTTCACGAAAGACTTAAGCCTCTGCGAAGAAAGAGATCACTACTGCAAAAGACTGAGGGAGCGAAAAAAAAGTAAACTATACACGTAGCGGGGGGTCGTCTTTTGTTAAATGATACACCGCCCCGAACATAATGATAAAAAAAAAAAAAAAAAATGAAAAAATAAAAACCTGTGGTTTATGCGGTCATGTATGTATTTAATAGGCCAGTTCACACACACACACACACACACACACATACGGCCTTTTAATACTTTACCCGACGCGTTATCGTTCAACAGGTAGTCTATTAAAGAGGTCCTCGTGTGTGCATCGTCATGTGCTCGAAATCTTTTTTTATCGCCCCCTACACATGACGTTTACAAGGGGTCACCTATCGCCGCGGTCATATTACGATACGCAAATCACACGTATAATTTATATATAAATATATTATTATTTCAAACTGTTATGTTAACGGTCGGATTCTAATGTGTTGTGGGATTTCTCTGTTTCAGACCTGTCAGTCCGGCGGGTGAAATACACACAAGCAATGAACAAAGTAAGTACTCAATAAATACTACGCTTATTTGTTATTTTATATGGAAAAAACATAATTGTTATTAAAATATATTACCGTAATATTAATATGTTCATATGCGTATAACAATCATAAATATAAAATAGTCGCGTATATCAGTAAATACTTTCACATGGGTATTATGATACGGCTCTAAAAATAAGCGCCACATTCTATATTATAGGTCACTATAAATATGATATAACATTAATAATAACCAATAATAAATTGTAGACAATATTATATTATTATATTTTCGAACAATATCAACGTGAAAAAATAAAACAATTTCGTTACAAGATTATATACACTATACACCTATTTTTTTCCACCGCCTTATTATAATATAATATATTTATAAATTCGAAATCGACGTGAGCGTTTTCCGCGTTATGTTATATCATATACGTTTATTTTATTTAACCCATATCGTGTGCCTTACACGTCATATTTACCGCGGAAAAGGAAAAAAAACAAAACCCCAAAACTAGTAATTTCAAAGTTAAAACGAGGGAGACTTGGCAAACACACATATAGGTACACGCGCGCCCATCGCCGTCGTCGTCAACTCGCCGGCACATAAAAACAAACACTGCCGCAGCAAAAGTTTTAATGAAATATGCACGAGGCAAGGGTTATTTACTCGACGGTCGACTTTCTAATTTATCAAAAAGACATTTCGCTCAAGTGTATACAGATACCTCTCCGACTACTCGTCCGCCGCCGTTCGTCGGCTATATCTGTGCAGCCGTCTTCGACTTCTTTGTGTCGCCCGTTCGGCTGTCATCCGAAACGCATTAATATACCGACGGTCCTGTGAGCAAACACAAACCGGGCAGAATCGGCCAAGTATTTTAATTTATCTGGAACGCCAATACGCAAAGTTTCCACTTCTTCAGTTGCTTGCAGTCTCTCCTCGTCGGTTCTGCTACAGGATCCCCATGCGTGTGGTGCTCGCCGGAAAGTATATATAATATATATTAATTAAATTCCCAGTCAGCCAGAGAGAGAGAGAGAGAGAGTATATCGATCATCAAAGAAAATAGAAAAGGCAAAGAAATCCCGATGAAGATATATATATTATATTATGTATTCTCCGACTATGTATAGAGATGATATCGGCACAATCTAGCAAAAAAAAAGAAAAAAAGACGGCTATTTTTTTATACATAATGAATTTGCAATGAACGTTTCAATGTTTACTCTGACATAAGTGAAAATAATATTGTAATTAATCATTTTAAAATAGATTGTGAATATTATAAACACGCATTTTTTTAGGTAGGTATATAAAAAAATATATTCCTCAATTATTTGTATAATATTATTATGATGATTTAAAAAATAATAATTCAAATGGGTTTTAATAAAATAATAAAACTTGTTGTTCGGTACCATCGCGTTCGATAGCGAATTCGATAAACAGATTTTATTGAAAACTATCGCCATAAGGTTTAATTCCGAAAACCTTCTCGGCTTTAGGTGTTACGAAGAGTCACTCTTCGACATTATACTATAAATACTCTGTCCAATAAAATAAACATTGTAAATTAAATAGGAAGTTACTAGTCTTATGTCGTTAAAACGTATTATTCTTCAACGGGCGACACGAAGGTTGTTCGCGAAATGGCCGCCGCCGTTACATGGCATCAAATGGAGAACGCCAACGATAAAAATGATATAATGATATAATATGTATGACAAAAAAAAAATCTCAATTCTTCAGTTAATGGACATCGGTTATGTTTTTCTTTTCTTTTTTTTTTTTTTTTGAACGCATATCATGATATAAAATCTATAAAAGCGAATTTAATTTTTACCCATTACCGACCCGCTTGATTGTTTGACAGATTGTTTGATATTTTACCCGTATTCGTGCAATATATACCTAAAATATTTTTTTCAAAGTTTATGCTTCCCAATTCCAGTTTGTCAGATGCATTATCATAAAATAATGACGTTGACTTTTCGACGTAGCAGCAGCCTGCCAATCATATCGGTAACAATCCGCGGCACGCGAGTCGAAACTAAAAACAACAACAACGAGAAAAAAAACCATTTATTCAATTATATAGTGCGTAAGAGAGAAAAAAAACATAACTTGTTTAAACACCGATGAACACAATCCAATTCAATTTTTTTCCCGGCAGCACACTATCCGGTAAAACGCTCTTGACTCGTTGAAGCGCGCGTGACTCTGTGTAAACAACAGCAGTCGATTATGAGTGTTTTGATCGTCTGCGTTACACCGCCTCGAAAGGAGGGGATCTGTTGCAAAGACAACACCAGTCGCTAAAAGGTGCTTAACGCCTAATGGGGAATTAAATAGGTACATAAACGGTTAACCCGACAAAAGTATTCGAAAGACAAAAAATAAAAAACCACTCGACTCAATTCGAACTCGGTGCGGGAGGGCTTTGTTCTTTTAATGTGTATACAAAATACGGCAACAAAACGTCGCGCGCGCACGACGCGTTTATTTTCAACCTCGTCCAAGAACACGGCGATGGACGAAAACAAAATCCGTACCCATATCATCGCATCGTTACACGTCTGCGTATAATATTACGTATTATTATAAAATAATATAGTACATGTACCTACTGCTGCAGTGTAGAACAGTCGTAGTTGTGACGGACTAGCGACGAGGATTATAATAATAATCATTATACGACATTTTTTCGCGAGAAAACCGCACATAAAATGCCGCGGAGATGGGACCAATGGGAATAATATGCGAGACCGCGAAATAAAACGCGCTCAGTTGTCCGGGATGTATATACGGGAAGACGAGTGGCGACGGATGCAAATATCTTTGGATGCATTCAATTTTGCACATCTGGTATTTTAAGTAAAACGCGCGTCTTTCTCGGCAATATTCGCGATGGGGAGGCGGAAGAAGAGAGAGTGAACGAGAACGACTGGGACAGACAGACAGACAGAGTCGGCCCCGGGATGGTCGTCTCCGCGTATGTGCGCACCGAGAGGAATGGCTGGGGAGGTTGAGGGGGTTCTCCCTCTTACTTGACAGCCACGCAAGTTATTATTATTATAAAACGAAATCAAATCTATTCGAACGCGGCCGGCGGTCTCGGGTGAATAAATTAGCGGTTAAGACCGAATAAGTATGGCAAAGCTCTAAACCACCCTCATCCCGCGCTTCTTGGTCGCCTCCGTGAGCATATTCTTGCGTATATATACACACACGCCGAGGATTCCTGCGCGGTTGTGTATGAAGTAATTATTACCCCCGCACATCCCTCCTCTAACTCTCCCGTGCACAACCCCTGCTGCAACCGTGCCGCGACTTCCTCCTACAAGGCGAGAGACGGCGCATACAAATCGGTTGACAGTGCCGCCGTCGTATTATAAAATTTTGAATATGAATGGGCGAGTTTTGCATTTGTAATAAGCCGGGCGCGCGACGCATGAGTTATCCACCCTGTACCCCCACCCACCCCATATTCGCTGAATCTGAACAGAGCAAAAATATATTCCACCCTGCGCGCGAGTCAGGTGAACGTCGGTTGGCGTTTTTGACGACTGGGGGTGGGTGGACGATCCCCGATGGAAAATAATATTTCCCGCGCTGATTATGTCATTATAATATGTCTATATATGTGTGTGTGTGTATACGTCACCGCTCTCGGTTATAACGACCACCGAGAAATAGACCTCATGACAGTCGTGTGTGAAATAATAATAATAATGATAATCTCGTAGGGTGTATGCGCGGATACGTGACTTTGGTGTATGAAGAATTATAAGAAGAATCTCGTGCCACTATAATAATGTGATGATTATCAATCAGCTATGGAGTCGAGTGCGGTATGTTAAGTAAATTGCGCAATGTATATAAGAGGTATATTAAAGATGATTTTTTAAGCACGCTCATCCCTATTTTAATGCTCAAATCGTGCATATTATATTCGAATTCTGATTTGAGAAAGTTTTTTAGTTTACACGAAGACCATACTTTCGAATTTTTGAGATTTCTTGTACCCCTTGATGATGATCTTGTGACAATACAGATTATTGTTTTTCAAATTGTATCCCCCCCCCCCTTCTCTTTTTACTTTGAACTATTCAGTAGATATTTTTTTTTTGTTTTTTGAGAATTTTTATGGATCTAAATCAATATTCAAACTAGTAGTTTTTGAGTTATATGACTTTGTGTACCAAATATAATATGTCTATGGTAATGGTTTAAGAAGAAATGGGGGCTTAGATGATTTGAAAATCTTAATTATAAAGTATCTATATTAATCTATCAATAAAAATAATTTGTAAAAATGATCCAAGTAGTATTTATCCTACGCCTAATGTTACATATAGTTTATATTTGTTTGAATCCATTTTTAAGGATCATTATCCTTAGAATAAACATTTCAATAACTAATAGAAACTACTCATTAAAGTTTTGGTTTGGATACATCAAAACCTTCAAGAAAATCGTCCGTTAAAAATATTCAGTAAAAAACAGGGGTGCTCGTTTGAAAAATTAAAGTTTGTACCACCACGGGACACTCGTCCTCGAGTAGTACGAAAAAAATCAGGAATTCGAAAATACGGTCTGTAGAATTATGTCATACTTAAAAGTTCAAAAACAGAATCAAAATAAACGCACTATTATAATGGGAAAACGGGGGTGATGAGCGAGTTCAAAAAATCACTCTGTACATAAATATACACGAAATGATTAATAAGACAAACGGCCAGCTTATTAGGTGTGTATATTACATGTTTATTGTGTGTATGTGTGTGTGTGTATAAATATATATATCACGTTGAAGGTAAGTGTCTTGATTAATGTCCGCGCCTCCACGCGTGAGTGTGTGTGTGTGTGTATAAATGCATGTGTGATGTGCTCCGGCGTAATGTGTAATAATGCGTTTCGTCGAAATTAATTTCCCGACTTATATTATACGCCATTACACACGCATATAATTTATACACTATTATTTTATAATAATAATATATAATTATATACCGGGGTAAACTTAAACTCGTATATATAATGCGTGTGTCCCCGGTAAATCACGCACCGCTATACCGGATACCGAGTACTAGTCGCGGACCATAATCGCGTCGTAAATCATCGTGTTGCAATAGAACAAACCCACTGCAATATTCGGGAAACGACGACAGAATTTCGTGCGATATAACGACATATTAATATTATAGTTTGCTAGTTCATTATTATTACTCTCTAAGTACGGCTGTACTATATAATGGGTACACTCAATGCCGGATTTAGTGGTGGAGTGAGCCCCCCGTGCAGGGTGTTCACCGGGTCCTAAAAGATGAGTTTGTTTTGGGGGTCTCAGGTCGGTGTCCTATAGATTTTCTGACTTTGACAAGTTATTGAGAATACATTATTATTATCAATTGAGGAAGGTTAAGGAAAGAAGTATTTTTTATCAGTATTACCAGCACCAGCGAATATTTTAAGCAGTTATGAACCCGGTTTTTTCCTTATTTGGTATAAACTGCAAAAGGTACTTACTAATTGAAACAATTGATTTTTTTAATCCATCTTCACATCTATAATTTATAAAAAAAAAAAACTAACTAATGTATTAAATGATTTAAAAATAGTCATTTTTTTTAAGAGACGTCCAATATTAATAGTTGCACCCAGGACTTAGACCGGCACTGGGCCGGGCATTATTGTGTATTATGCAATGAAGTATGCTGGGGTCAAGTTCTAGTATTTATTTTTAATAAAAAAAACTGTGTGAATTAAAACTAAAAAATGCCTTACTTACTGTTTCGTCACACAATTACTACGCACTGATACTTTATACTCTTTGAGTGACTGTACAGGGTCGCCAGAGAAGGACCCTTTCCGGAAAGGCCCGAGTTCTCTGATCCAGAATTTAGCCGATTATAAGCAATATTAATACTATTTTAACAATAAAAGTTACTGTATAATATTATTAAACTACGACAATGATATTTTATCAGTGAAGTTTTTCCATCTTTTTAAACACTGCTGGCTCTGCACTGTACACGTCTCGGCGGTGTCTCGCTACAGCCATCACGAACAACTTTTTTTATTTCTTCAGATCCTTATAATATTTAATTTCTCACACCGGATTAGAACAACAAAATTACTACCACTGTACTTTATTATTCATTAATATTAATTGTATTATGTATAATAATTACGAAAAAAAACTTTCAAAAGCTCGCGGGGCACAGCAGCAGAATAACTTTCTCTCGGCACATCGCTGGTTGAAAACCGCGGCGGCACGTTATTTTATAAAATAAACTACAGTCCTACGAACCGATATCGTCGTATAGTAATAATAATAATAATAATAATATGATATATTCCGCTTCCTGTCCCTCAGCGATCCGGAGATTTGGTTCGCTCATCAAGGGGGTGAACCATCCGCTGACTCGGCGGGTCGATGTTATTAAAACGGGTACCGCCGCCGCCGTACAATATATGCGTTGTATACACGCGCGCACATATACCTATACATAATGTACAGACGAACACAGACCAAGTTTTTGGCAGGTCTGTATAATAATAAGTATTGCATGAGAATGTCGAAATATTTTTCAATTTCCTGGTGACGTCACCAGACGACGACGACGATGACGACGTTCATTAATGCACAATGACACGACAGCGTTTTCTGAAAACACAACTCGCGAGTAATGCAAAAAGGGGACTTGACGACGGCGATGTGTGTGTGTGTGTGTGTGGGAAATGAGGTTTTACAATATTGTATCGCATTATACACCGCGTACTCTTAAAAAACTATAAGTTTAATATTATTATTATTATTATTTCTCTCGTGTATATATATATATATATATATATGTATATTATAACGAACCGCGGTTTTGACGTTTCAAAGTCATAACCTATATACGTTTTAATATTATATATTAAATTGCAATCATCATATATTTCACGTCGTTTGCATTTTTTCCCCTTTACTCCGAACGAACGTTCTAATATTTATTAAAACATTATGATATCACAATCACCGCCGCGACGTCTTTACAAAGTTTTCTGCAGTGTTTAATATTAGAAATTAATTATAACTCGATAACTTTAAGTAATATTGTTTTACAACAATAAATTCTACTGACTTTTCTGTGGGAAGTAGTATAAAAAATAAAAACAGTTTCAATCGAAAGTCAACGGTATAACACAATATATTCATATTATATTACGATATTATATTACTCGTATATATCTACATCGATATAGATTTTGCAAAAATTATTATGATATAACGACACGATTCGTGTAATGATATTATATTTTCGAATTAGAAAAAAAAGGCATTGATTAATCTGCCAGACGATAATGCGGAGACTTAAATCGTCATTTTAAATCCTTTTATAAAGTTCGAAAGTTTCATCACCCTTCGACAAGCTGCAGGTATTACTGTTGCGTAAAATATATGAAAATATTATATATCTTAAAGAAACTCGAATAACGCGTTCGTCGGAATAGCATAATATAATATAATAATATTTGCGTGTGAAAAAGGGGCATGCGGTGATTAATTTTATTCAAATTGGCCTCCGTATATTATTTTCGGGCTAGATATATTGTGTGTGTGTGTGGAAACGGCCGAAGCGTAAAATCGTATCTCGAAAGAAGCTCGCACGTACGACGATGACGACGATGACGATAATAATAACAGCGTAATGACGACTACGGTGTATTATTATTATTATTATAGTCGTAGTGGGTATGCGGCAGGCAGAGTGTATATAATTTGTATTCAATCCTTAGGGGGGGGGGGGGTCCTGTGTGTGTACAACGGAACCAGTCACCTGGCAGAGAAAATCTCTTAAAAAGGATTAAATTATTGTCGCGGCGGTATTATACACGACGGAACTTCTAGATTTGCATAAGGGTGTCAGGTGCGGATCTGACGTGTTCCCCTCAGACGGTTCTTACTTCTTTTTTCGTCGTCGTTACCTCTTCGCCGCCCCAATATTTATATAATATAATATATAAGCGCGTATAAATATTTTCGCAGCGATGTAATCAATTCACACGAGATTACGCGGTAATTCGACGGCGGCACACGTATATATAATATGTTTTGCGTTTTCCCAATTCCCCGAGACGAATAACTGAAATTGTCAAAAACGCAAATCCGAAAACTTCGAATCGCTCCGTCGCGTATTATAATAAGAAACGGTTTTCGCAAGTCTATACGACAATATTCGTTATAAAGACTATAAACATATATATACATATAGATAGATAGATCGATAGATAGATAAACCATTTTCGTTTGGTTAAATGCGATTTATGTCGTTAACCCGATGTTTTATTTATTTATTAAAGAATTAATGACGTTCGGCTATGACTGCAACAATAGTTATTAAAAATTAAATCAACAAAATAAATAATTTTTAAAAAAACATTTGTTTCGGCAGAAAATAGAATTTGCGATTTAATTTATTTTCGTCTTCCGCGGTTATTAGTTATTACGAACTCGTGTACCAATTTTATAACCGCAAGTCAAGTCTCCGCGGCTACACTATAAATCATAATATTAAATAAACTGTATTAAATTACATTATAATTTCTTTTGTTTTGCACTCGGCTATTTGATATCATAATAAGCAAAACGGATGATTAAAGTAATTTACATGATATTATTTTATCGATCGATGTCTGAAGAGATCATTCATTTAAAAATTAAAAAAGATAATAATATTATATTATATTTTTGTAGACTTTCCCTGGCCGTGGGTGGTTAGGGGTAGTCTGGTCCTCCGGGTTGGGGGTTAAGCGCAGAACCAACAACAACCCTGCCTTGTAAAAACAACCATGTTCAGGAGACAAATATTATACCTAGGAATTGTTAGCATAGCATATGCTTGTCAGTAAGAAGAAGAAAAATATTATATACTTGAGTACCTACTATAAACCTATTCGAGACATAAATATAGTGTAAAATTTAGATATTAGATTTTAAATGTGTTTTGATTCATACAAATAAAAAAAGTTATAGTTTTAGTGTCAGATATGCGTTCATATAAATAAGGTTCAACTTAATTTTTTAAAATAACTATATTTCCTATATTTTTTTAACTTTATTTTTAAACAAATAATCTGAGGTTTAATTATTACAATAAGCGTCATGTATGTGAATATATATATATATATTTAAACATGCGAGACGTGAGAAAAAGTAGCCACCAAATGGCGGCTCTTTACATGGGGATTTGGTTAATTTTGATTAGAATTTAATTATATATTTAAGTCACGACACCATTTTCTCTTTAACCCGGGGGAAGGATTTCCAGGAATGGTTTCGGAATTTAGCGCTGATATTAAGGGATTTGGATGGTTTGTTAGTAGGGAGAGAAAACGTTTGTGTCAAAACTTAAACTGTACATTTATACATTTTTTTTTTTTTTTTTTAATCTTAAAAGTTAAATGTGTAGGTACGTTTTATATGTATTGTATTCTCCGTTTGTTTAGATTAAAACAATGTAAATCTTCATTATAATATTACACTTCGAGAAACAACAGACTGCACAGTATAAGTAAACGCATTAAAACTATACAACAACAGAACTCGTTACATCTTAAAACCCTCAATTAAAAAAAATAAAATCTGTCTCACAATTTTCGATTTTGGGGTGCAAGTAGGTACTTGCAGTCGTTCGTTTCGGTTATTGCGGTTTCAGTGGTCGGAACGCGTATAGAATATATATTATATTATACGCCATGACGCGATCGCGGTATAGATATTCAATTAATGCGCTTTGGAAGGAAAGTGCAGTATACCGCGGTCGTGGCGATCGACGGCGAATGCCGAACACATACCTATATACTATACAGTATATGCTCTCCGAGTAAGCATGCATTTTCTCGGGGGCACACGGGAAGTCTCGAGATGGATGAGAAATGACACGCGGGCCGATGAGGAAGCGGTGGGGAGGTTTACACGGTCGGTTGACGGTGTAACCGCGGCGCGGGCCGGAAAACAGTCGGTCATTAAAGACGGGACGCCGTGCAAAGACGTATCGGTCCCATTAGATCGTCCTCCCGTCGGGGGCGGCGAGGGGGAAGTTTTGAAAAGCGGAATTCACTTAGGCGGCGGCGCGGCGGTGTCGGTCGGGGAAAATGATGTATCGGTGACGGCGCGCAGCAGTTGGGTCACGTGGAAAACCGTCGATTCTTCATGCCGGCCGACCATCCATCAATTTTCGAAAACACGCCGCCGCCACTGCCCATCACCTACCACTCCGACACCGCCGCTCGGCGAATTCGTTTATAGTGTCCCTGCAGGTTGCGTAGACGTGGGATTGCGAAACGGGCCGGACGAAAAAAAAAAATCGCATACAGATGTCGATTACAGCATAATATGTACCGCCGTTGTACAAATAACACATTATTATGTTGTGTACGCAACAGTGTATTGTGTCGTGGTACACACGCGACCGCGCAGGGCTGAATTTATGTGTACATCGCGTATACCTTAGGCCGATCCTGCACGTCAAGTCAAATGATGTCAAATGGATTTACCCCGTTTTAAACTCGGTCATGATATAATTGTCGACGACTAAAAGTTGTACGTTCGATTTTTCTCGAACTTGTTTTATGATAGTCCATTGAATTAATTTGGCTCGTCTTCTCATCGTTTGGCAAAACATTACAAGTCAATATCATAATTCATTCAGCCTCAAAGCTCTTCTTTTATCAAATACTATTTCTACAACGTGCTTGATTTTTTTGATGTGTCACGCCAATCTTTCGAAACTAATGCTTTAACTTTAATATTGATAATCTGTAATACACATAATTGATACCGAATCCGTTAATTAGTAGTTGATTTATATAAAGTTTTAAAATTACAATTATTTTTACTTATCTGCACTATAATTATCATTATATTTTTTTTTTTATTAATTTTATGAAAATGTATTATATTTAATGTAATTTTGTAATTTTTCAATAGTCTTTTATGTATTTTCTGTTTCTATACTTTTGTTAAAGAAAGTTTTGTCCGTTGAATTTATAATACATAAATAATTATTATAACATATTTTTTTTGTATTTTTAGTGCAAGATAGGTTATTTTAGTGCACAATTATAACAAGTCATAAATTAATTAGACTTACAATAAATATTTTATCGTGATCTAAATACTAAGCGGACAACTATAACAAGGCCAAACTTGTCTAAAATTCTAAAACAACTCAGACAATTAATTTGAATTTTTATTAAATTAACAATTTTTAATATGTCTATCGAAACATTTTACGTCCACTGTAAAAATATATTATAATTACCATTTATACAACAAGCCCCATTTAAATTTAAAAGAGACATAACATTTACGTTAAAAAAAACATTTTAACACTTAAATCTAGTCGTCTATGAGATTTACAGAATATTTTACAATTAATTCAGTTATAATACAGAAAAACAAAAAACTACAACACAAATTATTTGGTTTAAAATAATTAAAACATTAAAACTGTTCTCCTGTAAAATTTAGTGTTAGTGGCATATATCTTTTAGTCTCTTAGCCATCGTTATGTGAACAGCACATATTTTCAACACTATGTGATTCGGGTGACTGACCGAAATATTATGTTGAGTACCAATTATATGGACATAGAGGAAATATTCGTTTTTCGTGAGCCCACGAATCTCCACGTGAATCCTTCCTCGACATGAAAGAAATTTAAAAATAGGTGCACTCAGCCACTCGGGGTATAACTCAATAACGATATTCTCAAACTTATTCTCGTCCATCACGCGGGTTCAAGCCACAATATATAACTTTCTACAAATGTTTGATTATTTTACTATTATTGTACTCGTACGTATACCTTCTCTACCAAAACTACATTAAGCTCGTTTTTCAAGGGTGTTTGCAACTATTATTTTTAAAAATTAAACAATTTTTTTTTTTTTTTTTTGATCGCCAGTATTTTGAAAGCGGTATTCGGTTTTCGTGCTGGCCGCAATATATCTTAAATACAGCTGCCCCGCATACATTACAACAACAATGACGTTCAAATAGGCGTATTTCAACTCGCTTCGAATCTCCCCCGCCATCATCATATAATATACAAATAATAACGATACGACTATATCAGAAACGCGCACTATCCCGGCTCACCGGAGACGACCCGAGTTTCCTGTTTTCACGATTATTACCGGCCTGTTATTAACCTGTCGCTGTCGTTGTTGTTGTTACGTATAATATTATACGGGGGTGGCGGGCGTATAAAAATCTCCCGGAAAGTCGTCCGACCGCGGAGCAGTACTCCCGCAGATGGAGTTTAAAGACCCGCGGCACAGTCGTAAAGATCGGTTAATACAGCCACGGTCGGCCGGGCTCGAAGGGCCCGTATATATAAGGCAGGAACACTGGGCAGCAACAGCGGCAGAAAGAAGTGCTGCGGAATCGCGAGCGCGTGTAGTATACGCTCGCCGACACGTTTTAAAGTGCTGTTTACCGGCGGACAATGGCCGTATAGGGTCTCGGACTCCTGGTCCCGCCGGGATCGTTAGACCGGGCCACGCGGATTATTTGTTTTTCTACCTCCACCCAACACATATACGCCCACATAATCACGTTAACATCCCGTTATGTATTATAGGACCCCGCCGCGTGTAGTACTATCTTCTCGTTTACCGCCGCGCCGTTCTCTGCAGCTCGCAGACGGCGAAATTTACAACCGGGCGCACCCTCCTCTTACGTCTTATTATTATTATTATTATTATTATTTCTTGCTGTTTCGCGGCGGCAAATACGAGCGCCCGATTCCCGGTCGTCGGAGATTAGATAAATGAAAAAAAAAAAAAAACGGCCGGATATACCACATATACATGACGTATTCGTATGTCGCACTTTTCCGCACTGCTTTTCGTACATTACACGCGCCATCCGTCGCGCAGGGGAAAAAAATATTGACGTTTTTTTTTTTTTGAACAAGAAAAAGGAAAGACATACGTATAAATTGTACAACCTAACCTAAATATAATGTTTGATGGTGATGATGGTGGTGGTGGAGTTCCCGCGCGAGGCATTCGAGATTGCAAAGTTTTAAGTTCTACCGCGCGCCGTATCCGGTACAAGGGAAAAGCGACATCCTTCAGTCGCCAACACGACGGCACATCATTTTTAACCCGAATTAAAAAAAAAAAAAATACGAAAAATGTGAAAAGTTAGTCACGTCCGGATTTTGAATCGTACGAGCTTTGTCTCCTTTCTGTTGTCGTCGTGTCCCCGCGGACGGACCCACTGACATTCCACAGTTTTTTTTATTTTTTTAATCTCGCTACAATTTTTTTAAATCACCGCCACAGCGTACCTACACCACTGCTATACACGTCCGAGAGAAAACCCCACACACGAAAACGATCCCTTTATTTTTTATTTATTATATTTTTTTTAAATGCTCGTCGCGCGGTTAACAATACGGTCAGACAAAAGCGCAAATCGTCAAATGTGCGTTTTGTTTTTTTCACCCTTTCGTTCTAACGTTCCTCTGCGAATTACTCATAAAATAATTGTCGTTGTCGCATCGTCTGAAATTCCAAAACTTGGGTACGCTGATGAGTTTTAAATGTATCTTTACCATAATCGAAAAAATTTAATCGGTGCACAAATGTCAACGAGAAGAAACGAAAACGCTGCATATTCGGTCGAAATCGCTTAAATTGGTAAAAAGTCACGCCGAACAATATAATATGGTCCCAGTCGATTTGAAAACGTCTATTTTCAAACGATGATTCGCAATAATCGCCAATCGTGTATATTATAATATATTACATATCGTAACGGGGTTTGGGAACGTGTTAATTTGAGTAGTTCTGAGAGGGTTTTTAAGGCCTTTATTTGAATTAAAAATTTAACCGTAACTCGGGAACTCTCGGCAAAGACACATCAAATAATGGTTCTCGCAGTCAATAAGTTTTATTACTATACACAGTTCTCATTTAAATATTTACGTACACACAGATGACAAAAGATTTATAATATTATTGGTCACCCGGAGTTCGGTATAGTTTGCAGGCATAGGCGCAACTAGACCTACATTTTCAGGGGTACTACAAATTAAAATTATGTTTAGATGCCTATTTCAATAATTCATACTGATTTTGTATTTATGACATTTGCAACATGCCTTTCAATATTCAAAATTAACAAGACAGCAAACCGTTGTTTTGGCATACTATTATTGTACCAATTCTTAAATTGTTACATATTTGAAAAACTGCTTTCAGATATTGCAGAATTTATTGGAATTGTAACCGCGACTTGTTTAAGTTAGGAAATGCCTCATTTTTATTTATTTTTTTTTTTTTTTCATAAACACATAAAATAAAAAAAAATCCTACATAAAAAAAGATACAACTACTTTTTCAAATTTTTTATTTGTATATTATAACATGAGCTAGAGAATGCTTAATTAGAGCCCCGGGGGGTGTTTCAGTACCCCCCTAGTTGCGCCTATGTTGGCAGTTTGCTGCTGCTGTCCCAGAACTATCGAACTTACATCGTGTGTGTCTTATATATATGCGTTTACAATAGTATATTATGTATACCTGTACCCACCCAGATGACTATAATAATATGTCCACTGAGCTTATTTCTTACAATTATTGCGTTTATATGCTTTGTAACTAACGACGACACACATCAGCTGTGATCCGTTACAATATTATATATACGAAACATTCGTGTAAGACACGCGCTCGGTTCGTTCAAACTGTTCATATTTAACGAAAACTAATAATATATATATATACATACGATTGCGAGATCGCGGTTGGAAATTGTTTTCCGTCATTCGCGTTTAGACGGAAGAGTTAAACCGTTCTCGGTTTGACGGACGGAATGGCCCCCTCTACGCGCATAATATAATAATATATAGTTTACTAAAATATCATCAATCACCCCGGACGTCCAACCAGATCTTGATTACAAATTTAAAACTTGAAAGTCATTAACCGTTTTGGTAAAAATATTTACGGTTTTTCATTTTCGTTTTTATTTTTTTTTTTTTTTTTCAGGAAGAAAAACTCCCATCCAATGGCGTGGGGTATGCAGCCCATCAGGTCGACGGACAAATGTAAGTGCAGTATTTTTTTTTAACATTGTTTTTTTTTAAACGCGTTTTTGTTTCATAATATACTTTTAAGGGGAAAATTATTGGGAAAATTCGTCGCGAGATTTACGGTCTCTTTTTAAGCCTCTGGTACACTTTTTCGCTCGTATTTTTATTTCATTTTTCCGCTTACACAGACCCGGTCCTGGAGGTTAACATCGATTTTTTTTAATCATAATTCTACACGGGAGCCGATTAAGCACACGTGTTGCCCACTGCAATAGGGTGGGTGGTAAATGACGGGCCTCGGGGCTCCTTGGAGACACATAAGACACCGGGATAAAGGGAACTTAAAAAAAAAAACGAGACAACCGGTGGGGGACATTAATAAACTTTACGGCACTTTTAGACTCAGTCCCGAGCTTTATTACCGCAAGTAAAAAAATAATAATAATAATAATAATAATAACAACAACAACATCCACAACAATCTTTTTTATTTGTCCTCGTCTGTAATTTTTTACTTTTAGTTCTTTGTTTATTCTTTTTTTCCAAATAATAATATTGTGTCATCTATTTAGGTTTGAGCGTTATATTATTTACGTCGGAGTACCGACAATATACCTAATGTACTTAATATATCGTATATTATTGTACATTGTATAATATTGTAAAGTCGATTAAAGGCAAGGGGGCGCATTATTAGATCGTCGCTGACGTATTTATTGTATGTGGACGTAATGACACGTCATTATTGCTGTGTCGAATATTCGGATAATTGCAGCAAGCAGAGCACGTGCGCAACTGCAGTTTTGGGTATGGCGTTGTTCTATTTTCGCGGCCGAAATAAAAAAATATATAACCCCTCCGGGAAGGGTGCGGTGAGAGAGTATAAACTCTAATGCTGTCGAGATGATAAGGAAAACACGAGGGACAGCCGGGGCCGGCCCTAAACAAATTTATGGCCTTCTGGACCGTTGGAATTATTTCGTCTGGAGGGAAGAATCTTGTATTACATTATTATTATTGCGTTCTGCTGCTGCTGCCTTGTCCGTAAATCTGACCGCAAAACGCATTTCCACAGCTGTAACCACAATAATCATCTCATCTCGGCCAGCCCTTTTTCCCTCGCTATCTATCTATTATTATTATTATTATTATTTTCTTTTTCTTTTTTTTATTCGGTATAAAAAAAATATAAATAAACGGCGGAGAATGCGCGCAACATAGTACAATTATGGAGCCGATAACGTCAGAAAGCCGGGAAATACATCAAAAAACCCTATAAATCCGTTACGTCCGTATTTATATCGAGTATCTTTTATTTTCACATCGGGCAATAAATCGAAAAACCGACTGCGCGTCACGCCGTACATGTGATACGACTCCAAACGCACTGCGAGTTAATAATAATAATAATAATATACTAAATAATATAGCGTACACACACACGGCCGGAACCTTATTTTCGTTTTAAATCGTTTTATTTGTGTGTAGAAAAATATTAACGAAACCAATTTTATTTCTACCTTCGCCCTTTATGCAGGTATCGACTGCAGTGCAACCAGCTATTATACAGATCCAATTATAATATATTATCAACTCGAATCGAGTAAATATTTTATGTTCTGCATATGGATTTATTACCTTTGAATATATTTTGCATAACTATAAGTACCATATTTTGACGGTATATACACTATCATATGCGGATTAAAACGTAATAATATATACTTAGCGTTTTGCTCGCACTCAACTACATATGTAAATTAAAATTAGTATAGAAATCTCGTTATATCACAATAATAATATAAAGTCTATTGTGTGAAACTCGTACGCAATAATGTTCAAGAGCTGTGTAATAGAACTTAGATCGTATATAAACTTAGACGCGCCAACAGAAATCCTAATTCATAACCCTTTCTCATTTACAATTCAATTACTCGGGTAAAACACACGATATTATAATATCATAACGCGTAATACGATGATGATAATAATAATACCGTGAATGGTAATATTTGTATACTGTAACGCGAATAATATAATATAGATAATAGTTTTTCACGTTTTTAGATAATATTATCATTATTATTATTATCATATTATATTTTCACATTATATAACGCGAATGTAATATTATATTTTGCATTTTGAATTTTACGGTGGAATCGGATTAACATTGATAAAATATATTATAATATACTCAGGGGTTGTGTTCGGAATAGTATTGTAAATAATATGTCCCACTAGTGACGCGTCCGGTATTAATGGAGGTGTTGTGTCAATGTAGAGGTCAACAGGACGAAAAAAAAATGTCATTATGCCGAGTTTTTATTTATTTTTTTTACAATGTACATATACACCATTCATATTATTCTCAGACCGTGAAGTATTCATTACGCTCAGGCATCCTTTTACATTTTTCATTATTGTGTTGCGATTATTATATTTTTTTTTAATGAAAAACAACGTCTGTCGACCCGTCTTGCCAAATTATTATATTAAAAAATAATCATAAAAAAAAAAATCGCGAAATTAGGGGTTGTGACTTGGCGCCCCGTGTTTTCAACCATCATCCCTCACGTCCCCAAAGTTATTTATATTTTTCGACGGACAAACGGGCGCCACGAGGAAGAAAAGGATTGGACGTAAAAGGGTGTGTGCGGGTTGGGGGATGAAAAAAAATACAACGTTATGAGGACGAGAAGCGGGAGGTGCGAGTGGGTTTGAGGGAGGAGAAAAAAATAAAAATAGCGACAATAACGACGACGACGACAACGACGACCGCAGAGGCTAAAAATTAATGCGTTAATTACTGTTCGAAAACAAAATTGGAATACCGTGTTGGGAGTGTGTCCGGACCAATTCCCCTGTAGAAAAGGCACTGGTTTCCAGCGATAGGGTTAGCGAATGAGACTGTGGCAGGACGACGTATGTATAATATATTACACGTGACGTATATATATAGGTACGATAAATGATTTTGGATATTATATTTCGTTGTCATAAATTACCGTTTTTCCCGCATTGACCGCCATATTGTTATTAGGTAATGGATCGCACTTCACGAGAGTTTCAAAATGTGTGGAGAGTAATATTTTCGTTTCGTTTTTTTTTTAAAGTTTCATAACTGCTGTGAAAAATACCACCCACCATTTTATATAAACAAGCAAATCGATGGTTTTTTGTTCTGCAGGTTCCGTCTTCGGGACAGTTTACAACAAGCCATGACATGAAGTGTTCTAGAAATGATATTATTCAAAGCGAGATTACTAGTTATTTTCTTATTTCTTATACAGTAACGAAATAATACCGACCACCCTCTGTCTTTTTATGTTTCCTGTATTATTTTATTTAAATTATAATTTTTCTTTTCCTCTCATCAAAGTGGCTATTTCAGAAACGGCTATCTCGGCGAGTGTTAAAAAAATGAGTTTCATTACCTGCGTATGATTGCAACGTAAGGGTGGGTCGCCAGTGTCTGAATTTTAGGGTGAAGAATAAGGTATATGCCGGTGAAAAGGGAGTGAGAGAGTCGGATAAAGAGTATATGGAAGAGTGAAACATCCGTTTCCCTCAGGTTGTTCGTCGCAATAACAATAAAAAAAATAAAATGAAGAAAAACGAATAATATTCATCCAGAGGTAAAACCCAGCACGGGGGTGGCCCTTTGCGTTTCGGATTAAGAACGAAAATTAAAAGTTTAATTCAGCTTTATAGAAAGAAATGTAATGAAAAGGCAAGCGAAAACGGTGGGGGGGAATGAAAAGCTATTTTTACAGGGGTAGTACGTGAATTGGCGAGTTTGTATCGTTATTCCACCAACTAATCTAGTAGTACTTCAAACGAATTCCTCTTTTTTTTTTTTTTACCAAACAAGTTTTTTTTTTATTTTATGACTTTGACAAACAATCTACCTGCTGCTACCTTTTATTATTACTATTTAAAACGGCGCGTTTTTATAAAAATAAAATATTTTTATTAAACAAAAAAAAGCCAGTTTTACTCTGCATACTCGCGTGTTGTGTCAAATGAATTTTGAACATATAACAAATTGCTTTGTACGGTATTTGGTTTAATATTTTTTTCTTTGTGATATTTTACATCATTTTATTTTTTTTAAATAATATTCATGTCATAGTAAAATCGTATAATTAAATTAAACAAAAAATAAACAAACAAACCCCAAACATAATAATATATTATATATTATACGCGTTTTATTACGCTCAACACTTATCGCAGCTATACTAAAAAAACAAAATTCGTCCGTTTACGAGATAATACGTATAATATATTAAAAACTAACATTGTTATATGCACGTTTGTAATTTTCACTGTTATAATGCATGTTGGGTGCATCACCGACGCATTATTACTGCTGCAGTATCGCATGTGATTATATGAAATAGCACGTGAACTTTGGACGTCTGCAGCTGCAGCTTTAAGAGAAAATCTGATATCGCAGTCTATGGTCGGAAGTCGACCAAACGCCTAGATGAGCAATCTCGTTTCTTTTGAAATATTTTTATCATATACCCTTTAATATGCAAAAAACAAAAATGCTTGTATATGGAAGGGAAAATACAAGAGTACACATAAAGCTACCAAAGAATATATCAAGTAGATGATTTTGTGTATTTATTATTTAGGAAATACAATATGCAAGAATAGACGTAATAAGAATGAAATAGTAAAACGTATTTGCCAAGCCAAAATAGTTTTTAACGGTAAGAAAACTCTACTTACTTTAAAGAACATTAGCCTTAAAGTCAAAAAAAACCTATTGAAGACATAATGTATATGGAGTATAGCCCTATGTCGGTGCGAGATCTAGACCATATCAATGAAAGAACAAAAAAGATTGGAAGCATTGATAATCTGGAGTTAAAGGAGGATGTTGAAAATAAGCTGGATGGACAGAATAATTAATAAGGAGGTTCTTGAAAAAATGTCAGAAGAAAAGCCACTTTACCTATAGAATAGTATAGTAAAAATACGGAATGAATGGATATCGCATATAATTCGGCACGAAGGATTACTAAAACTAGTTATAGAAGAACGTCTTTAAGATAAGAAAAAATCATAAAAGTGGGCCAAAACTATAATACATCCCCAACAGCTAATAAGGGGCCATGGATGCGATTCATGTATGTGCAAATGAAAAGTAAAGCAGATGATAGAGAATAATAGAAACTAACTGCAAACGGATCTTCGGATTGAAACCATAGAGACATAGTGAAGGACCCGCGCGCAAAGCTGGCATATACATATTATTATATTTTTTATCATAAACTTCTAACCAATAAATACGTATCCAACAATGGTATATTGCAAATTGGTAACCCACTACGACAGTGGTAGCGGCGATAAGCACCGGGAATTCATCTTCTTGTTGTTCTTTTTTTTTTTTATTTTCCCAGAGAGCCTTAAAGACCGATTCGATAACCGAGACGCGGCTTTTATTATTCTCGGCGCGAGTCTTACCCGTCGCCATCGTGCCCCGCGCGTGACCTACAACAGATACAATATTATTATTATACAAACCGCCCCGCCATCCGGTCAGCAGGAGATACGGCGCGCACCATCGCATTATCCGGGGAGGCCATCGGCTGCGCTGTCCAGACAAACTTCGGACCGGAAAGTTTATCGGTCCCTCCACCTCCTGCCGCGTGAACATCGCAACACGCTGTCCTCGTTGCACGCTATACGTATAATATACACGCGTAGTTGTAATAATAATATGTGCTCTATCGTACAACCGTTCCGAACGGTCGCGGTGAATCCGATCGGATCGGATCGGATCGGATCGAAAACTCAAGTGAGCCCGGTGGTGAGGAGAACGCGCGCGGGGCAAAACTAATAAAGCTCTATTCGCTGGTACACCTCTCCCCTCGCCACCGCCCGCCATCCCTTTCTCGTATGCCGTATACACGAGTTTGTCCGATCGACCCCAACGCCACCACGATACAATCGCGAGCACATAAATCCTTCATACACCTGAAGCAAAATAACTTTATGTGACCCCATACGTACACGACAGGCTGTGCGACTCACGCGATGTGTATAACACGTATATATATATATATATTATACAGCACGGCCGCGGGTGGATATTAAGTCGCGCGCTGTTGTCGTGTGCGCAGGAGGGGGTTAGATTGGAGGAGAGAGAGGGGGGGGTGAGGGAGTGAGCCAGAGGAGCAGTCTGCGTGTCCAAATCCCAAATCGAGATTAAACCGTCGTCGTCGTCGTCGTCGTCGGCGGCGGCGCGTTTTCTTTGTGTACATATACACACACATATTATATATTGCCGAGCGGCCGCGAAGAGGTTTATAAATCAAGACACCATATCGGGCTACAGTATTTGGGGTGAAACGCCACCGCCACCCACACGTTTAAGGGTGGTGGTGGTGGAAACGGCGCGCGAGTTCTTTCCACCGACGACTACGACGACGGCGTGGCGCAGCAGTGGCCACCACCTCGGTGGTCGTAAATCAGAGCCCCGTACACTGCTGCAGGGGACTACCATATACGCGTATATATATATATATAAGACGCCGCCACCGGTAGATTAAGCTCGAACCTTCCTCCCTGTAGAACGTTATTTTTTTATTTATTCAAAATAGAAGAAAAAAAACCGCATCAGATTCGAACGATTTCCGTACTCCGCCGACGAACTAACGAATAAAAACGGTCTTCCATTCTTATACTTATATTTTTCACTTGACAAACGGGGTTGATTGCATTTTCGTTCACAATAATATACTTTTACCTCGGCGGCAACAGTGGCCACATGTCCAATTTTTATCAAATCCATAATATTTAAACGGGTCCATATCGTCGCGTCTGTACATTCTCGTTTATTCTCATATTCTACTGCGACATCACACCGGACTACGTTTGATCTAATTAAAATGAGAAAAATCGAAAAACGTGTTTCTCGCAGTGAATAATAATCGTTTCGAATAGAAAAAACACCGCGGATCATTAATCGGGTAGCGTTAATGGTGGTTTTATTTTTGCTCCAATCGCATACTAATGCGCGGTGGTCCGCAGCAGCAATGGTATATCTATCGCAAGTATAAATGATTTCCATTAGCGACAGACAACGAACGTTAAAGAAGAATCGTTCGATTTTTTTTATTATTATTATTTTATTACGGCCATCGTTTCAGTTCGAACCGTTTATTCCCCCCCAAAACCGTTAAATTCGATAAAAAAAAAATAATAAAATATCATTCCACTATACTACGCACATCGGCCACCGTAGAATAACGACCGGAAGAGACAGTAACAGTAATAACAACAATAACAGTAATAATATTATTATTATTATTTGAGCTTTACTGCTGTATAATATAAAGTCGCCACTGTTCAACAACAGGGGGGGTTAACGCACTTAACAGCCCTACGGGTGACCACGGCCTGTTTTTATCTCTACTGATATATATATATAATGACGACGTTACGCGATGATGATATCGGGCGGCACATTTTCGGGCGGTCGGATCTTTCACTCTTTCCCCCACAACCCCCTCACCGAATCTGAAAGCCAACGGCACTTCGGGAAAACGGTTATATAGCGCCGGCTATCGCGTCCAAGCACGTTCAGACTTGTTGCACAATCGTCACGTTTTTATGCATTAAATAATAATAATAATAATAAAAAATGACACGGAACGCAACAAACCCGCAGCTAATTCGCTACCCGACGATAAAGGATAAGACTACGTAGCAGTTTATAATAATATTGTAAAAAATAAATCTGTATCGGAGGGAGGTTGGGTTCACGGTAAATATTTTCTTCGATTTCGGTATAGTTACCTCATCTCCATAATATTATATACATTTATGAACAGTGTAATAGGTTTATATTATCTTTATTTGTCGATATCCGTTAAAATCGTTGGTCGATTTCTATACCGCGGCTAAGTTTGGGTCATCTGCTGGAAATATTTTTAGGACGCGTTTTTCGATTTTAAAGACTTTATAGTATTTGAAATGCGAATATAGTAGTGATTTTTACCACCAAATTATTATTATTATTCGAATCTGTCCTGTCTGTCGTATGATGGAGTGGACGGAGTACTGTTACCCATACTTTTACCGCAGTGGCGTAGCCAGGGATGGATGTTTTGGGTGTTGAAACGCCCCCCTTCCAAATCGTGTTTATGCAAAAAATATAATTGTTACCTATATGTGCTTCGGGTTTCTAAAAAAAATGTTGTCATATTACATATCTATAATAAGATTCATGTGGTTCTATTTGATATTTGATATTATATAATATTATATTAATATGAATATTGATGACTACAATTATAGAGTATGTACCGAGCTCCTCGCGAGTAATATTCTTAAACACAAAATTAAAACACCCCTACAAAAACTATGGCCACGCGCCCGCTTGAGAGTTTGGGGGGCGACAAAGCGGTGCTCAAGTGCGAACAAAGTTTTGAACCACCCATCAAACTCACACCTCATCGAAACAGTGTTGGCGATGTATCAATATGACTCGATAAGCTTTCGTAATGAGTAAATTCGGGGCCAGATCTAGGGAGGAGAAGCTGGAGATTTAACTCTGGGCGTAAAATCGCCCCAATCATTGAAGGCGTAAATTTTTCTAAATGCAGAGAATCTGAATTTTAATATTTCTCATAGAAAGTAGTCGATTACGAAATAGCAAAACACGATCGCATAAATAGTTTGTTTTCACTAAAATTGTACGAAAAAAATTGTTACTGAAAATGGTGAGCACGTATTTTATTATCTTTCCCGAGTGCGTCCATATCCCTAGACCCGCGACTAATATTCACGGTAGGCGATATTTTTGCGAGTTCCTCTCGTCGTCGGCCGTAATAATAATAACTACATTATAATATTTGATGTGGGTCGTTTATGGTTCGGGGGCATGGGCTGTACGCACGCGTAGTCGTGTTCGCCGCGGTTGTACGGTTTTTTTCGTTGTTTTTTTTTTTTTGCTTATTCGCCGCGGACAGGTAGGTATATGAGCGATGATAATATAATATAATAGTCGTCGTTGTCGTGACTTCGGAATTAAAACGTCATGACGGTAATACGTTAATAACAGGATACGAAATGCCGTTCCGGGTGGGTATCACGGCGGGTGGTGGATGGGTGGGAGGACAGCCGTTTCGAATGATCATTGCCGCCGCGCCGTCCGTTAATGGAGTGTTGACATGCACTCGGCGCTGCACCACACCTATATACATATATATATATATATATATATATATATATGTGTGTGTGTTTATATTATGTATCCAAATGTAATCGTCGTGTCGCGCGGCAAACCGTACCGGCGACGGCGTGTCTACTAGCGTGACACTGCGCCGTCGGCCAGGTATCTGTGTACAATTTATAGCCAGGTATATAATATACGTTTAAATATTATTATTATATTATTACTCTATGTGATGCAATTATATGCGTATATATACACGAGTATATTGTGACCGCGCGGCGATAACAATAAAAAAAATGTATATATATATATCAAACCGTTTTTCTCGTGCGATCTAAACGACGAAAATAAAAGACATTATACGAAACGAAAATTACCGGGTGAAGTGAGTTATTATGTCGTAACGTAGACCGCGACGACGACAGAAAAAGGCCCATCGACGAAACGCCAGTCTATACGACGCGGGTACCGCCGACGACGTTTCGGCGGGAACTCTCCCGTTTCGAGTGCACCTCGCAACCGGTAGGTAGCAATTACGCCGCCTAGAAAACGTAATAATAATAAAGTTTAATTATATTACAATTGATCGTTTCCCTAATCGCTAAGCGGTTGTAACGTAGCGTTTGTAAAAAGCGTTTGTAATGTTATTATCGCGTACACTCTGCGGTTATATAATGTAAACGAAAGCACTATGCCCCTCTCCCCCCTAAGTTCCAACTATTTGTTTAGCTGTTTTCACATACGAAACGAAATACACCTATCGATATCCGAAATGTCGTATTCGTAACAAAAATATCACACGGATAATCGCAAAAACTGAAAAATATAAGTACAATATAATATACGTATAATGTAGTTTGTTCACAGCGTTAAAAAACATTTTTTTTTTTTAAACTTCAATCTCCTGCGACTTCGCTCCGCTTGTCTACACTTTCAATACCTATTGCTATTATTTAAGTAATCGACAACTCGTTTTAAATTTGATTTTTAAAAACAGAATTCTCAAAAAAATATTCTACTGGCATGTATTGTTATTTAAAAAAAAATATTGTAATAAATAAATTGAAAAATAAAATATAATAAAAAGTTTAAAAAATATAACTCTTCAAAGTAATTATAGATTTTTATATATTTAAAAATTCTTATTCAGAAAAATCGAAAAAATGTGAATACTTTTCGAAACAGAGAATCTTGCATTAATTAAATCACTACGTATATTAGATAAAATGTTCGAAAAAATTGATTATGTTTATAATTTAAATATTTTAAACTTTTAAACTTTTTTTTTTAAGTGGTAGAAAAATCGGAAGTAAGTCGGCGTAACGGTTTTTCGTTTATTTTATAGTTCCATAAATATTATTACTCATTTTTTCTAAATTCGAAATTAGCGACGAGTAATAAAAAAAAGGCCATCACATAATAGTATTAAATTAAACCAATCTCAGGAAAGTTTTTTTGATCTCGCTAATATGCACTTTTTGATATATGTACATTGTATGGGTTACAGGTAGGTAAGTAAATATTATTATAATATTAATATTATACGCACGTAATATTACGTAATAACGAATACCTACGTCGTTATTTTTATCAATTTATTTTACAATCTAGCAGCGCTTCGCGGAGTTCGGAAGAAGTCGATTGTTGTTATTTAATTGTTTTTTTTTTTTTTTTTTTTATTTAACTGAAATTGATAATTTATCATAAGATAGGGTGGGGTGTGGATACGTCTAGAGGCTCGAAAAACTTTTCGTCCACGCTCGTGTCGCCATAAAAAATTCATTTTTTTCTCCTTCGTTCGACGTGAAACCGCCGTGTTATAATATTATTGTTATTATACTGCGGTACGGGAAAAACATCGCACCGCGGCTTAATAACACGCGGAGCGAGGGCCGACCGACGAGAAACCTGCTCGATCCGCGGCAAAAGCACGACTGACTGTAACGTTACAATAACGTGCGCCGCTTTCGTTTCCCCTTTTTCGACGAGCGCGGTGCGGCAGAACTCGTCTTTCGCGTACCACATATACCACGGTATATATATCACACGTCCCTGGCCCGCAGCAATCATAATAATAACGACACGACAGTGGTCGTGGTCGTTTGCGGCGACATCATACACGCGAGACCTGCAACTGCGGCAAGACCGATTTGTCAACATTATCGAAACGACACCGCGGGACCGACCGCGCGTGTATAATAACAGTAATAGTGTATTTTATAATACCGTGATATTATCAAATGAGATGTATAATACGTACGATACCTGCCCACACGGATTTTTGAGTTTATCGTTATTTATGGTGCGTGTACTCATTATTATACATTATTCCCGTCGAAACACGTCGTCCGCTAAAAAGCGTCCGGCAGAATAAATGCGTTAAAATATTGACTGGTAATTGATAGGTGCCTTTAAATTTTAAACAATGACTCATCTTCAGAGAATTTTCTAGGGCCAGGGCAAAAACAATTTTTGAAACCCCTCCCCCTAGAGACGGCCACGTATAAACGATTGATACAGCCAAAAACGTTTAGACCGTCGAGACACGCTCGTCATATAAATCAATCATTAATCATAATATCAACACCGATTGTGAACGATATAATATTGGTTGTGCACATATGTCGTGTGTAAATGTAATAATATATTATCGGTTGTCATTTTCTGTGCCTGCAGCTCATTACAAGGCCATGATAATATAAAATATAATTAAAATACACATTTATTTTTAGACGCACTTATATGTATAGATCAGCTATAGGCATGTGTGCGATTTTGAATATCCTATGCGGCAGAGCACGAAATAGAAGCTAAGGAGAAAGCCAAAAATCGAGTTTTCTTTTCTATCGACGATATTATTACGTTTTGAGAGTCGCAACCGTGTCTCGTTCGTCCTACTATATTATTAAAAAAAATATGATTTCGGTCTTGAACGACTGCAATCGTCAATCGAATAGCTCGTGTAATTTTGTAGTAATTTTTTATAATCAATCAATTATAATTTTTTTTTCGGACGATGATCTGTCTACCACTGTGTTTTTACCGTTTTTTTTCGTCATAATGAGTCTTGCTACCTATATTTACTTCATATTGTTTGCGTTTTTACATAAAATATAATTATTGTAAGAGTGTTTTTATAAATTAGATATTATTCAAATATACTAATGATAATATTCCGTTTTAACGTATTATTATTATTATTACGATATATTATTATAACTCTACACGATTATCTCAATAAACTTTCGCCTTTCTTGCAAACGTTTTAAATACGCGTATATAATGTCGTGTACAGATTTTTTACAGGAATAATCTGTGTTATCGATACATATATATATATATATATATATATATCATAAAATAGGTGCAAATAATAATAATAATACGCGGCGCAGCTTTGCCGGCCGGTTAGGCGCCAGTTATTTGATTTCTGTACTTGATAATATATATATATATATAGCTCATACAAGCAACCCTTTTTTGCCGCCCATTGTCTGATAATAATTTCGCATCTTACTACCTAAATATATATATATATAAGTACACTGTTTCTTGTATATAGCTCACCCTCCGCGCGTATTCCACCCCGTCATCGCTATCGTTAAGCCTTTCGAATGTATCACCGCGATATTATCAAGTGTAGCTGTATATATATATATATATATATTATATGGGTGTGTGTGTGTGTGTATACATTTTTCCTCTTTCTTATATTAATTTAAAAGTCGGCAAGCGATTTTTAATTAAAAAAATACTTAACGAGCCGAGAAAAACGGATCTCTGGCAAATTAAACAACCGATTGACGGCGGACGAGAAAGAGGGAGAGGCCCTTATATTGGTAGTTTTTTCTTCCCTCGTAACATAATTATTGATAAAAACAAAACGAAACAAAAAAGTAACCGATCGAGATCGCGGACGGCAGTCAATTAAAATCGGAGATGGGCAATAAATAATAATGATAATAGTAATTAAAAAAAAAAAAATACACACAACGTTTCGCGTTATTGGCAAAAAGCGTAAGCGTTATATTATTAAATTGATTGTATTCGACGAACGAAGCGTGCAAAAACAAATACAGCATCGTTCCGCCCTCGGCTGGTTTCTGATCTCGTGAATGTAATTCGTTGACGTTTTCGATATTTTACCAGATTGCAAAAACAATTGATATTGTAATGCGTGTGTTTTCTTTTGAACGAACTGTTCGTCTTGCAGCGCTGCAAGCACAGATGTAGTCGAATTTTTCTGAGTGAAACTATGCTCCCCACATCTAGGGGAAATTCATCAAAACTTAACGAAATTTTTTTATGCCTTTATATAAAATATAATTTTTTTTTATTTCAGCACGTATAGTATTTTTCCGACTGCAAAAGTTCACAATTTTAAATCGACAATACTACGCTTGACTCGTTAGAGTTTTACTAAAAGCTCCGTGTTAATAACTTACTAGTGGGTGCCCAGTACTCACTTCACTCATCAGAAACACAGTATTTTCTAAAATACAATTTTAAATACGTTTTAAAATTTTAATAATTGTGGAACAGTAAATGCGTACCCTATTACCGGTGCATATCAGAACAACCCGTATAATACTCGAATACCGAAAAACCTTAACATAGAGTTGACGGTATACTTGAATCGGCTACCAGTATTACCACAGTGTCATAACCGGTAAATACCTTAAAAAGCCACCGACCCTATAATTCCCACTGTTATAACGCGCTGCAGGCGTGTGAAAATAATTTATTAACGATTTTGCCGTTAAAAGAATTGTTATTGATTTGTTGTGATGTTCACGCAGGTCGACTTCGAAACGGAAGTCATCGGGCGACGGGGCGGCGGCCTGCAACAAGGCCCAGTCCACCGTGGACGAGACATTCGCGCACAAGAAAAGGAGACGGGCGCTGAAACAAACGCAAGAGGTGGCCGCGGACAAGGACAACAACAAAGGTTCGTCAGAACAACAGCAACAACAAGACAACAACAACGGAAACGGCGGCGCGGGGGCAGCACAAAAGACGATGGTTCTGCCGAAGAAACGGCCGCTGGTCGGTCAACCGGCCACCGGGGCGGCCACAGCGGCCGGGCAGCAGGCTGTTTCGGCCGCGTCAAAAAAACAGGCGAAGGCCAGCGGCGACGAGGCGGTGGACGACGAGACGCTGATACGCGAGACGGAAGCGGCGCTGAAGAGCCTGTCGGGCGGGTGGCCGGGCGCCAGGCACTCGTTCTACCGGACAGGGCACGACGACGACCGGTACGAGTCGCCGGCGTTCGTCAACCTGTTTGACGAGAAGAAGATCGGCAGCGGCACCGGCGCGCACCCGCCGCCGCCACCGCCCCCGACGGCCACCAGAGTGGACGAGAACAAGAATAACACGGGCGACGCGAAACCGGCGCAGCAGCAGCAGCAGCAGCAGCAGCCGTCGCAACAACAGCGCCGCGATATCGACCATATATTGCTCAACAAGATCGACCAGAACAATAAAGAGTGCGAGCACAACAAGAAACCGGACAAGTACGCGCCGTCCAAGTACGAGCCGGACTTTAACGAGCTGGTGGACGACTCGTCGGACGAGCTCGAGATCGACATGTCGGCCGACGGCGGCGGCGAAGGCGAAGGCGAAGGCGGCTGCAGCGGCGGCGATGACAAGGGCGACTGCGGCGGCGGCGGCGGCGACGACGAAGACGACAACGACGACGACGAAGACGACGACGAGAGCGGTGGCGGCGGCGGCTGCGGCCGCGGCCGTGGCAGAGATCACACCGGCGGCGGCCGACTTCGGCGCAAGATGGACGTGGACCGCCGGAACAACAACAGTCATGTGCGGCCCGACGAAATGATGACTTCACTCAAGTCCGAGTCCGAGTCGTCGTCGTACGACGCGTACCTGATGGACAAGACGGCGTTCTCGGCGTTCCGGCCGGTGGCCAGCGGCGGCGTCGGCGAGCCGAAAGACCAGACCCGCCTGGACCTGCCCACCGCGGTCGGCGCTGCCATGTCTCCGCTGGGTCCGTACCCGCCGGCCGGTGCCACTTTCGTGGTCGGTTACACGGGGCCCGGCGGCGGACTCGCCTCCAACGGCGTGGTCGGCATCTCGGCGGCGGGCGTCGGCGGGCACGGTTCGGCGGTCAAACACCTGTTGGCCGGCGGAGGAAACGCGGTGGTCGGCGTCGGCGGCGGCGGCGTCGGTCCGGTGACACCGGTCAAGCCGGTTTGCGTGAAACTGGAGGACGACGGGGGGTGCAGTAGCGGCGCGGGCGACTGCAAGGCGGACGGGACCATCATCAAGATGGACTCGCCCAGCCCGCTGTCCAAGCAGTACACCATACTGCAGCCGGCCGGCGCCGATTCCAGAGCGGCCTCGGCGCTTCAGGACGTGGCCAGAGAAGGCGTGCTCGGCGCTTCGGTGGTGAGCGCGGCCGGCGGTGGCGGCCTGTCGCCGAGGATGTCGTCCGGCAACGGCGGCGGCGGCGGCGGCGGCACCACGAAGCTCCTCCTCGACCCCGTGGACGGTGGACTGATGCTGCCCGGATGCATGAACAACAAAGGTGAGCGATACGATAAACGATAATTCCGCCGCGGCGACTTGCGGGATCGTCGTCATTAGCGGCCGAGACGACGGCGACGTGGCGCGCGTTACATTATCGTTTCGATCCTTGGCGTACGCCCACGCGCGCCAATCCCGTCGCAATTTAACACTAATTAACATTCAGAGAGGATAGCGCGCAGTCGGTCGACTACGTTGTTGACAATAATGTCGTCGCGGCGCACCGTACATACATCCAGCGCGTATAATGGTCGCCGTGGGTCGGGGTCACCGCGGTGGGTGGTTTTAAGAGGACATCTCCACGCCGATCACGTGCCGCCGACTTAACCCCGAACGCGGCGAACGGGTACGAGTTGCTAACACCCCTCTCGCCCCCGTCTGAGCACTAAAATTATTATAAATGCCCCCTCCCCACCCACCCGCAGCAGACCCACGACCCACACGCTGTAGAGCCGCTGCAGTCTAATACTGTACGCACGCGACGCTCGCCAGTTTCCGTTTCATCGACTTCCTCCGTCGTCGTCGTCGTCATTCTTTCTCTCTTATAATATATTATTATATACTGTTACCCTCTCTCTCCGAGTAGCACACAAAATTCTCTTTTCCTCTCCATCCGCTTCCTCTTAGGATTTATGCGCGCCATGCTCGTCTTTCGGCATAATATTATATATATATACGTACGTATAATATATGTTTTATAATACACGTTATTGTCTCGGCCCGACAAACATTCAGATAAGTTATATGTAATAATAATAATAATAATATGCGCGCGCGACGTCGACTATTCCGCCCGGCCGCCGCCGCGGCATTTTGATTTTTAAACCATTTTTGATTATCATATTGCATTGTATTAAGTGGCGTTCATATCGTAATATAATAAAGCCTGCGCCAAAACAATGTCTAAACTTAAAAAACTTACCGAGTTTATAGGCGTATGCATATATTTTATTATTGAATTAAGTTTATAATTATTTTTAGACTTAGCCACTCGGGTATAGTTTGAGGAGTTCGAATTGATTGTATACATTTATAAATGATCTCTAATATGGGTAATTATCTTATTATAATAATATGTGCGATTTTAATATGATCCCATATTATGTTGTGCGCGTTTAGAATAATAATAATGTATAATAAAAAAAAATTAAGTTATTACCTAAGATAATCGTTTAATATAATATTATTATAGTGTGTATTAACTTAATAAAATGTTATAAAAGTTTTCAATTATATGATTTACGTTATTGATAAGCCCCACAAAATGAATAAAATCGATTTTCCAGATATGACAATGTCTATATATAATATCCCAATAAAGCTTAAATTCAAATAAATTAGTTTTATATTTAAAAGTAAATAAGATAAAAGCTACCTATAACATAATATAATAAAATATTACTAAAAGACAATGCTTTAAACTTCTTTTAATATTACCTTTGTAATAAATAATTGGTTTAATAGCAAATTTATTTCAACGTTTCATTCACAAACGTCAAGTACCTATATTACGGATGAATATACCATCCAAGATTTCAATGTCGTAAGAAAGCATAATATATATTAAGCCACTACAAGTTCTTAATAGCCTATTTTGACCAATGAACATAGATAATCTAATGATCTGTTATGATGTTTAAAGAGTTTTTAAACTATTTTATTATATTTTTTAGGCAGGTTACATCTTATTAGCTTGTAATAGTCTCAAGTAAAGATATCTACGAGTAATGTATTTCCATCCTATTTAATGTCAATAAAAATTTATTTAGACAACTTATTATTTATCGATTTAATACTGATGTATTTAAATACACTGATATATTGAATATTCTCACAACAGTTTTTAATAATCTCAAGCATAATTATTATTGTTGATGGAAAATGTCTAATAGGTTTACTCTAATAATTATTGGATAATATTATTGCTATTACCGAATCTATAAACCTGTTAAAAAAAAAATCCATTCAATAACATCATCTTTTAATACTAGGAAATATTTTACGAAAAATGAATGCCAACGTTTATTTGATCACTTATCAATGATTTGATTGGATGTTTGAATGTGTCACAAACTCGATAAACAACGGTTTTACAAAAAATAAAATCTAGTCTTAAACTGCGACGTATCAGTAAATATCCGTTATCAATTATTGCGTTTAAACTTGCCGTGATCCACCCCGATATCAGATCAATATAATATAAATATCATAATAATAATTTATATTTACTAAATCTTATTTTCATTCTGAGTATTATTGCTTATCTATCCATGAAGTTTTCTCTTTTTATCGCCACTTGGAATATGACCATCGATGTGTATATTTTTTAATTATAATTTTTTTTTTTTTTAGACGGCGACAGAGCGTTAAAACGATACATTTTTAATTAAAAACAAGGGAATTATAAATAATATCTCGTAAAACAAAAATAAAATAAAATGAAAACAAACCAAACACCCTTGCCGGGGGCAGTTCCCAGAATCAATGTTTCTTATCTACCCATTCGGCACAGTCGGCGCCTTTTGTGATCGCCAACGCCGAAAAAAAAAATGAAACAAAAATAGCGGCCCATCTCTTATTCTTTTGTTTCAGACGAGGAACAAAAGACGAGAGCTCCCCCAACAAAATAATAATAAATATTACCAGCTTAGAGGAAACGCATTCGAAACGGATCGCGAATAATAGTATCTATAACTTAATATTTTGCGTTCCAGATGGAAATAAATGTCCCACGCCGGGATGCACCGGTCAAGGTCACATCACAGGGCTGTACTCGCACCACAGAAGGTAATTTACCGTTGCTTGACAACGATTTCGGGTTAATATCAATATACAGTAGGTCATTGTGTGTATTTTTCTGCTCGTACATGCAGCATGTCGGGATGTCCTCGCAAGGACAAAGTGACACCAGAAAGTGAGTATCGCAAAACATAACGTAATAATAATAATAATTATAATACAACATAACCTGAGGTATCGATTATTGTTGTTATTTTTTTTTAATTTATCGTCGCCCGCCGACGATATAACAATAATTATTATTTAAGAGCGCATTGTATATGCAACGAACAAAACCAATCCGTCGACTCACCGAATTTTTGCTGGGGGTAGAGAGCTGATAAATTGCACCAACACAACTGCCCTCTCGTTCTCCAACGTCACGTGCAACATAATACACATATATATATATTATATATTTATTGCATAAATTTTACAGCAAATAGCTGGTACACCGATAAAAACACAAACAGCGTCGTATACTTGTTATATTATTATATTATTGTTTGAGATTTGTTTCTTTTTCATTTGTTACGTACCTTTTGATGATCATTATATTATTATGATAATGTAATGTACTTATATTCTTCTGTACAATATGTAAAATTGATATCCACCCCGGCGACATCACACTTACTCTCTCTACCCCTATTCTTGATCCTTGTCCGCCGATTTAATTTTTTTTATTTGATAGTGTAAAACCTATCTTATACTATGACAACTTAAGAATAAAAACTTCTTGCTGTTTGTTCGTGTGTATTTAATGTTGCATGTTGCGAAATCGATTCCAGTGTAATAAATATATATATATATATATGTGTGTGTATGTGTGTGTATATATTATGTGTGCATAAATTGTATTGACCAGTTCTGGCCTTGCACGAAACGATCCTAAAGTGTCCCACTCCCGGATGTAACGGCCGGGGACACGTGAGCTCGAACCGAAACACGCATAGGAGCTTGTCGGGCTGTCCAATAGCGGCGGCAAAGAAACAGGCGTTGCGAGAACGGCAGAAAAAACTCTCACAACAACACATCGCCGCGCTTACAGGTACTCCCATAGACCTATACAGAAATGGACTGATAGCAAAGAGTTCGTGAGAGAGTGAGGTCGGTGGGCCAACATTGTTAGAGGCAGATAACATACAACTTAGTCCTTCTATACCCGTTGATACCGACAGAAAGAGTGAAAAAGAGAGATATAAGTTTAAGGATAACAACATTTTTTGAGAAAAAAATAGCATACGAAATAAAAATAATGATAAATAAATCGGTAAAAAAAATAAATAGTAGGTAGATACGCTGTTGTGGGACGACAATCCCAAACGTATTATTTCCAAAACTGCAGAGCTGTACATTGATTCTTATAGAAAATAATTACTTACCATATAATGCAACACTATAATATTGTAATCGTTGTTAACACAAATCCAAAAATACTGAAAAAAAAATAGAAATAGTAAGTTTTTGATTGTCGCCCCGCAATTAGGTTCCATCGCCGCATGCACTGTGAGTATTCACTATCTATTTCTAACGACATTGGCACTTGACAACCCATATATCAGGGAAGACGCGCAGTACGTATATCAATATGTCTGTACGAGTACTCTCCACACGCCAACACCCACCCGACACCCACCCAGACACCCAGTGACAGCGATCTACTCTCAGCAAAACTCGGATCGAATTATTGCCGAGAACGACGCGTCATTTCCGTTTTTTTCCCCGTCGATTTACAGTGTGCAACAACGGCGGACTCGATCAGCAGCAGTACAAGCACATGGGCAACATCAATAAGGACGCGTACCAGCAGATGGGCGGTCACTACGGTGACCACTGCGGCGGCGGTCCGACGGACCGATCACCGGAATACTTGACAGCGGCCGCGGCGTACTACGGCCCGGCGGTGGTGGGCGCCAAGCTGACGGTCAAGCCGTCCAAGATGCTCCAGCACAAGGACATGGACGCCGGCGGGCCGGACATGGACGACGAGAAGCCGGACACGAAACAGCTGCGCCTCAAGTCGGAGATGGGATGCTGTGGCGACGGACCCGCGCCGGGAACGCAAGACGACGCCATGACCATCAAGTCAGAAATGCACTCGGCCGGTTCGTGTCGCTCGGTGACGCCTCCGTGCAGCCGACGCACCCCGATGACCATGTCGTCGTACGACCACTGTCACGATTCCAACTCGTCGTCCATGTCTGGTAGCATGGACGCCATGAACCACCATCAACAGCAACAGCAGCAACAACAACAACAACAACAACAGCAGCAGCAACAACAGCAACAGCAGCAACAACAACAACAACAACAACAACAACAGCAGCAACAACAGCAACAACAACATCAAATCCAACAACACGGCAACGGCGGCATGTCGGGTCAACAACAACACGGTTCGTCCGGATCGTACATGATGATGGACAACAACGCCAGACTGCAGCACAGACCGTACGAACCGCAACAGATCAACGGCGGCGGCGGCGGCGGCGGCGGCGGTCAACAGCAGGACATGTACAACAGATCGGTGGCCGCTGCCGCCGACCGCAACTACGCGCTCACCAACATCAACCGGCCGTCGCCGTCGTATTCCACCGAAGTGCCGGCCCGATCGTCGTACGACCACGTCCGACCGCCGTCGTATCCGAATCCGCTGAACGCTGCCGTGGCCGCGGCCGCTGCGGCATACGCCGACCGCTACGAATCCGATCAGTCGTGCCAACGATACCCGTCCGAGTACGGGGACGCCACCGCCGCCGCCATGTACCAACCGCATCAGATGATCATGAAACCCGAACAACCCGTCCAGATGGACGACGCCATCGAACCGCCACTCTATCCCAGGTAAGTGTTCGTTCCGTCCATTCGATGTACATATTTGTACAACATATAATGACGTGGAAATAAATACGTATAATAGGGATGTTGGGTTTTCGAACTTATCAAACTCTCGATTAACCTGAACTTTTAACAAATTCGAACGGTTCGAAAATGGTTGAAAATGTACACTATAAATCGAATACTTCCGACTCAAACGTTTGGTGTTATAATTTTCAGTTTCCGACATTTCATCATCAAGTTCGATAACGATACCTTCTATTACACTTGAATATTATAATATTTATAATTTATAAAATATAAATATCCCGTACCCTAAAATACTATTTTTATTTCCCGTATTTCATATTTTCCTTATAAATAGCTATAACAGACTATATTTTTGTTACCATTAAAATTGGTTAATATAAATAGATTTTAAATTCAAAAAAAGCTCGTAAAATAGATTCGAGTTTTGAATTTGATCTTAAACAGTTCATGCAAAAAGTTTGAGTTCATGAAAATCAAATTTCACTTATAATAAATAAGACTCAAATATTGTAGAAAATGTTTTTTGGTGAGGTTTGTGATACAAATATAATTTTTTTACCTATATAAATGCGTTTTGTAGCATTCTAATTCCAAATAAATAAACTTTATTTTATTTTTATTTTCTTCTAAATATGTTTTATCGCATAATTGTCACGTAAATAACCATCAGAGTACAGCTAAGTTATTTAAATTTATCAAAGTCATCATTTTGACTTTTTGAAAGTGAAAAAATATTTAATTTTTCTATATCTTTCAAATTTAATAATTAAATAAATACTTTTTTTGACAATTTAAAATTGTTTTTAACTATTTATTTTGCTACAAAATCCTAGTCCTAATAATTAATAAACTATAATACGTTACATAATGATTTTTTTATACGATGTTTTTGTTTGGTTTTTCGTCACAGGCCACTATACCAGTACGAAGGAGCGAATCCGCCCACATCCACCGGCGGCGGCCCGGTCATCCAATCGGGTTTTCCCACAGCAGCAGCGATCAATCTGTCGGTGAAGTGCATCGCTGCTGCAAGTACCGGGATGAAGCCACTTCCGCTACCGTTGCCGTTACCGTTAACCCGGTCACCAGGCACAGTGTCGGTCATGGACCTGTCCACGTCCAGCGTGACTTCAACCAGCCCACAGGTACGATTATACCATGGTAGTCTTTCGCGATTAGCCATCGTGTCCCGCGATTTATTAATACGCGTTTCTCTGAGAATAGTTGCGGAACCCGGAGTAAATACCGCTTTGTACGGTTTTCTCCATAAAACAAAGTATATGCAGGACGCCCTGCCAAAGTCAATAAATACTTCCATATTATTATTATGTTCTCTGTAGTTGGCCAAAAAATAAATCTCAAAGGTCAATTCAAAGTCCACGTATAGGTACAGTGTTGTTATCTCGAAAACATATGTAAAATGTATTTCTTACGCTATCTAGTGCAATAAAAAAAAATATTATGTTTTTATCTTGGCGAAATGTCATAACACGCGGCAGAGGTACCCTGCAGGCGATGGCATTTGGCATTACATATTTTATTTTACATTAGGGTGGCCAATCGCCTCGAATTTCCCGGGACTCACCGTTTTAAGAACCCATGTCCCGGCGTCCCGATAAAGTTTCTCTGGACATCGTTTTGTACTGGTTTTAAACATTTGCATAATTATGTCTCGGAATTTAAAACTGTTTTCATAGGTAATTCGTATACCTACTCAGTTTTATTTTGATCAAAATGCAATACCTAATCGCAAATATAACAAATAACAATATTTGATAACAGACGTCGGAACCATAGGCCTATAAACTATTCTTTAGAAAGATAACAATATGACAAAAAAATTGCAACAAAATATTGTTCAAAATTAATATTTAGCTCTATTTAGTAGTTCTAATAAATTAAATTTATTAAAACTATTATAGAATTTAATATATTTTAGAAGACCGTTTTATTAGCTAGTAAGCCATAATTGATAATTTTACCATCAAAATGTTCAGAAAAAAGCTTCTATCAGAATCCATTAAAAATGCAGTTGTTACTATTTAAAAATATAAAGTTGATTTTGATGTTGTTACAACTGCGTGCTTAAAATGTTTGAAATTGCGATAAAAAAAAAAAAAAAAATTGCCAGGGTAAATTAATGAAATACGGTTTTTTTGTTGTTTTTTTTTTTTTTGAAATTCCATATTATCGATCTCTACATATAATAATTAAAAAACCATGTGGAAGATAGGTTAGACATAATGTGATACGCCCTGCATAAATACGGATACATTTTAACCTGTTTTTTTTTTTTTTTTATGTGAACATTTCAATTTTAATGTCCCGGATTTTTAAAATTTAAATGATCACCTTACTTTACACCCTTTATCTGACCGTTATTTTTTTCACGCTGCAGACTGTCACGTATTCTAACAGCCTGAGCCCACACCATTACGCGGGAACCGCCGGACACCGTACCAGCCCGAACACGTCGACGTCCAGTCCGCAGGTCAACCAGGCTCCAAGCCCACAAGGTCAGACTTTGGACCTCAGCGTCAACAGGTATGACGGTGTCGTTTGTGCTTAGCCCTCGGGCCCGTTTACCGAGACCTTTTACAATCATTTGTCCCCTTTACAGGGCACCTGGCAGGCTTGTGTTTCCTAGCGGAGCGCCCAACGGATACAGCAGGGAGTCGACACCTGAGAGCGGAGGTTCCCATTACATGGACCACTATAGGGACGTCAACGGTGAGCAACATAAAATTATTTTGTTATCGACGTATCGTCATCATTTATATAATAATATAACGATAACCGATGTTTGTCGTTTACGCATTATAAATCCAAAATTATTCAATTAAAAAAATTGATTGGTCGTAGTTTGCGAATCATCGCATAATTACCTTTATATCGTCTTAATAATATCACAGTATAATATGGGACAATATGGGATAATACAGGATAATATAGTTTTTACACAGCAGTTCATATGTATTTATATATATATATATATTTTTTTTTTATATATAAATAATGACCAATCAACGAAGCTATAGACAAACTTGGATAATCGTAATTTTATTTTAATTTTTTTTATACGACGATAGTTATGCGCAATAGCCTATAAAAAAAGTTATTCACAACAATAGCGATGCGCATGCGTCCTACGCCCATCACGATTGCGGTTTATTAAAACAATAATTATTTAATACGGGTATATCTAATCTATAGGTATGTAAATAACAATGTTATAGTCTTAATGTGTACAATAAATTTGACACACTGTAGTACACTAAACGATTTTACACTTACAGAGCCGGGTATATCTTTGATTACTTAATTACCAAAAAAAAGGATATCAAATTTTCAAATTTAGCCCACGATCGAACAAAATCTTACGAGCATTTTTTCGAGTTTATCTAATACTAAATCGATGAAAATGGTATCTAAAATAATCAACTATTTGAATTTCAACGAATATTACAGAAATGTATTTCGTCAAAAACTGGTATAGTCGTAAACTTCATCATATTCTTAGGATTTTCCGCGATATAGTTTTTTTTTTACACTAATTTTAAACGGATTCTACTGAGAACAAATTACCACTCTAAAATACCGAATAGATAACATAACATATAACATATTTTACAATCGATTGGTATTCCGCTCTATGCAATTTTTGGGCATTTCTACAGAAAAAATGCAAACACGCAAATATTACTAAACGAACTCGTCATCACTTCTGTGTAGACGTTTTTAAAACTTTTCAAACAATCGGGTATAATTATACGTTTGGAGACATGTGTTGACATAATATATGTTTTGTATTTATTACGCACAATCCAAGATATTAAGAGGAATGAAGATTTTTTAGGGTATCAAACGAAATCAATATATATACCTATATTCTATACATCATATAAATTATCAGCATAGGCGTCACTAAGGGGGAGGGGGTACTTTTACTACCCCATACATTTTTGGAGAGTAGCAAGAATATCATCGTTTTGCTAGGTACCACAAAATGAATTGTATTTGATATTTATTATTTTTGATTGTCAAAATGCACCTACGCTATGTTCCAAGACCGAGGTGATACAAAATATTATATTCTGCGAGAGTGTAATAGTGTTGATTGTTTATCGATTTAATGATCCTTTTTTTTTTTCAAATAAACAGAAGGCGATTTTTTGTAAATAATTTTTTTTTTTACTACCTCTGCAGAATTTTTACTTTGGTGACGCCCCTGCTGATTATCAGCCGTGTTCATCGCGTCGTGGAGCGCCCATAAATTAATATTATATTTTTGCCATCTGTCTTGTATAGGTTATACGTCGTTGAGTCCGCATCCCGGATATCCCATGCCAGAATACGCGAACGGGTACTCGACGCCGTACAGCACGTCGGCGTACTCGTGCGGCTACTCCGCTGGCGCCTACCAGCAAGGCGCGCCGCCCAACGGGTTCTCGCAGAATCCGTGTTACAGTATGCCACCGCCACAGCAAGACAAACTCTCGGTCTCGTCCAAAGACGACAGGTACGTTAGCTCGTTTCTTCAAGTCATTTAAGTACCTATCTACTACTGCAGTATAATACCTGAACGGGTTACACGACAATAAATATCTATAGTAAAAATATCTCCAAAACAATATATCTTCGTCGAATTATCTTCAATACAAAATACAAAATTAAAAAAATAAAATATATAAAAATATTTATTATCACCCGGCCAGAGAGGTTCTATTATGTTTTTTTTAAAATTATATTATTTTACACATATTATTAAAAAAAAATTAAGGTTGTATTCGATTTCTCTTAAGTAATAAAATGCTGGCGTTTCATTGAATTTTTCCACTATATGTTCGATATCATTTCATCATGATTCTTATAATTTTTTTTGTTTTGGACTAAACTCTCCAGAAATTAATTTTTCCAATCTCACCGGCCCCCATCTGTAAATATATTCAGTTTTTAATATATAATTTATTTTATTCGATATTTTTAATTTGTATAATACTTCATGTAAAGCTTGTTCCTGTTTTAAAAATGTGATAAACTTCCAAATGATTAAGTGATTTTTGCTCTTAATACTGAATTCAACGTATGTGGCCAGCCTTCAATTGAATTGTTTGTGTGAGGTATTTTTTTTAAAAAACTCTCTCATAGCAATTTCACACGCTTACTTGAAATTTAGGCGGACTTCTACAATTACATTTTGAACAGCCAATCCAAGTATCCTCGACACGTACACTTGCAGTATATTGAAATCAGTGACGTAATTACGAGACTGGGGGAGGATATGGGTGTATAAGATATATAACTTTTCGAGTCTTTGAAGCAAATTGTATAGGTATGGTATTTTAGATATTTATACCACTTTCATTACAGCAATCACATCCCCCATGAGCCTTTTTATTTTCATTTAACTGGCACATGCCATACAAGTGTAATATATTGTTATAAAATATCATCATAATTTATAAAAATTTGATTAAAAAACAACCGGATTCCTATACGCTGCTGTGTGCTGTTAAGTTATAAGATACAGTGCAGATAATTTTAATTTGTAATATTGCTATTTCAATACAAAAAATAAGAAACCGTCATAGTGCATAGTGATTTGATGTTTTAAATAATATTCTAATAAAAAATTAATGATAATAGGGTATGAAAATAAAATATTAATAAATAACATAATATACTCCTTTATAAAAAAATGTCCCATACCTAGCATTATAAATTACACTGCGGTCTACAACAAGTACTATGGCAACTAAAATATTAAATTTGTATTCATTCCTGCTGTGTCATAATATCAAATGTATTTATCATGTAATTTTATGTTTTTATATTATGTGTACATAAGTACTAAATAATTGTACACATGATCACACATGCGTACAATAATTATTGTTGACAGCTCTTGTTCCTAATACATATCAAACATTTTTTTTTTGGGTAATATATATTATGTACACAGTAATTTCATCCATTAAAATCGTAATGATTATTGTTAAACGATAATATTATTTATTTGTTATTCGATAAGAATAAAAATAGTATTCAGTAACGTTTTTAGAAAACACCTACTGCGATTATATGAACAATAATATGCTTATATAGTATTGTACATACCCTATAATATCCTATATGTATTGTATGTGAGTTTCATAATTTCTAAAGTCCAGTGAGAACTGTGCGACGATGTATTTTCTAAAAATATTTTAAAAGGAAAAGTAATGACTTGCTTTCACCGAATTAACAAAACCACAGATCATTTCTTTTGCCGTTATTAATTCAATGCACAGACATTTTTGCATACATTGTCTACAGCTCTAGAAGTTTGAAGGTAGAAGAAATCTGATTCCATATAATTAATTTGTTTCCTAATTTCTAGTTTTGAAATACAAAAAATATTCCAATCCAATATCACAATATTTTTTTTATATTTTATTTAATTTTTTATAAATTTAAATTTAATACTTTAGATGGTTTTTATTACATATTTTACATATTTCTTTTATCATTGTGATATTAATACGTTTCGTAATTTATGTTGTTAAATTAATATAAAAATAAAATTTAAACAATAAGAATAAGCTCTTTTTATCCACGGTCTTGCATAAAACGGACAATAGTACGATATTTACGCAATATTTTTAGCTCCGTAGAAAATGTAGTTTTGAGTTGTTTTAAACTTTTATAGTATTTATAAATCATTTTTCCTTAGTCTTTAACGAGTCAATATATTCAGACAATATTAGTCGTGACATGTTCATGTTTGTGTTAGATATTATCATCAAACTTTTTCCGATTTTTCCCACTATGATGCAAATACGTGAACAATTATTTAAAAACAGAAAAATAAACCATAAATATTTCACTTTTTAAGTGCCTCATTTCGACCACAGATCATATTTAATTGCATATTTCAACAATTTAAGTGCATTTTTTTTAATGTTTTAGTGCGTGAAGTTCTGAACTCAGTTTATTATATTATATTTATAAATCATAAACTATAAGCAACTATGCTTGGAGTCAAAAATTGCCATTTATTACCACGGTTACGACTTTGAAAAGTAGACATTTTTATTATGATGACACCGTTATTTTTTCATGTCGTTTAATTATAATTAATATTACTTTGTAATTGTTTTTGCTCGCAACAATGCGAAAAGTATTATTTTTACTTTTAAGTCAAAATATAACTACTTAAAACCATGTAAATTGTACGTGTTCTTATGACGAAATACTAATCCCTCCGCATCATTATGATGAAAAGTAAAACCGCTCGTCAGACACGTCGACAACCGATTAAATAATATTGAAACACGATAAACGAATTTTATCGGTAAAATTATCGAGAACAAAACTGACCGTGACGTAGAAGGGTTTGTTGATATTGAAGTATTCGTTTTAAAAAGCCCGCGCGCAACGGCCAAATATTGATTCTTGCGCGACGTGGTAACGTTTTTGAACGGCGTGATAACAAACGTTATCATCGCCACCGACGAAAAACGAACGGCGAAAACATGCGAATTTACCGAATTATACACATTTCATATTGGACGTCCAACAATTTTGTTACTGAATGGTAAATGCGTAAATACTCAACAGTGGCCGCTGCCGGCGGTGTCGGTCTTCTCGAGACGTACCACTCGTGAACCGTACTGCTGTTTTTTTGCAATATTCAAATTAAAATTATCGCTTCACCCGTGTTTCGTTTGACTGCGCCCATTGCGTGTGGGCTTTGTCCCTTCGGTTACGTTTTGAAAATGGAACAGACGGATGGCGACGACCGTTCGGAAACATCGTCGTCCGGCGGCCCTAGTCCGTCCCCAGTCGTCGTCCTGCCGAAGAGTGGCGTTCTGCGAGCGATCGAAACGATATTGGGCGAACGCGGCGAACCGGTTGGCCGAAAGGCAAAGATCAAAGCCACTTACCAGGATCACAGAAGGTCGATGTACGTAGACTGGCTGTGCACCAACAAATTGCATTTGCCGGTTTTTCGCAGTCATCGATCCAACAAGCCGATGAAGGGGAACAGTCTGAGACCGGTGTTCGACCAGATGCGACTCTGTCTGTTGGCGGGTGACTGGGATAGCTACAGAGAATTGCTGTTGATGACTCTCAAATCGCCCAAAATCGCGAACGATTATATCTTGTTTGCCGTCCGATCGTGTTTTGTATTACTGTTGAACCACCCGCACCGTACGTCGGAAATGGTTGACAATTTCATCGCGTCTTGTCTGAGCATTAACGAAGAGTCCAGGAAAAAATCATATTTACAAGAATGTTTTTCACTAAGATTTAAACCAACCTGTACGGAGAAAAAACATACCGTCAATAAAGAAACTGAAGAAAAAGAAAAAGAAGAAGAAGAAGAAGAAGAAATTATTTTTAATTCAGATTTCAGTTCAGATTAAATTCTCTAATCAATTAGGTATCTGCTTTAGCATAATTTTTTATTTCTGAATCGTTACTATTTTAGTTAGGTATGTTTAGATAGAGTAAATAAAAATCTCCACTTATCCGAGGTTTTAATTTAATGATAATAATTTAATACAGCCATATTATAAGTAGATATGTTATTATAATGATTATATATATTTATAAAAAAAAATTAACCCTATAGCAAAATAAAATACTTTTTGTAAGCCAGTGTATTTACTAATACACTGTAGTAAAAAAGAAAATTATAAATGTTTATGTTTTAATCATTTGAATAAGCATTTTATTTTTAACTAGAATAATTAAATAGTATTATTTTTATTTTAGTATTTCTGTTTGCGCAAGAAGTGATCGTTCTTCATCACAACCTGGAATCTCATCAACACATTCACAAGAACTAAAATGTCCAACACCAGGCTGCGATGGGTCTGGTCATGTAACAGGAAATTATTCTTCTCATAGATCCTTATCTGGATGTCCACGAGCCAATAAGCCAAAGAGTAAACCTCGAGACGGTCAAGATTCTGAGCCACTAAGGTTCATTATTTCACTATTTTATAATTTTTCTAAATGGTTATGTAATTAAAATTAAATTGAATTATAGGTGCCCTATACCTGGATGTGATGGATCTGGACATGCTACAGGCAAATTTTTATCACACAGAAGGTAAATTAAATTTTTAAAGCTTAATTTTTACTGTTAATTACTTTGTCCATGTTTATCTAATAATATTTAATATTAGTGCATCTGGTTGTCCAATTGCCAATCGTAACAAAATGCGTGTACTTGAAAGTGGGGGAACTGTTGAACAGCATAAAGCCAATATTGCCAAACTGCAACAACAACAACAGCAACACCATCACCAGCAATCCGACCAAACTGGCTGCGAACCATCTCATTTAAATCCCAGTCCATTCCTTCACCGTGGTGCGCCGACTCTCAGCGTTTGCCATCCATCAGCACCAAACTTAGCATCCGGAAAGAAACCAATCCCGACAAATGCTGCTGATTCATTGTATCATCATATGTACGGCTCGAAACAACTTCATAATGGTGAGAATAGTATTAAGATTATGTTTGTCTGGTAAAATTGTGGGATTTTTACAATTTTTGAAAAAGTCAAATTTTGAGGAGGAGAAAAGGTAAAAAAGTTGTGGTTTTTAGATTGTAATATGGGGAACGGTGGTGAAGATCTATTTACTTTGGATGCTGAAATAACGGAATTGCAGCGAGAAAACGCACGCGTCGAATCCCAAATGTTGAGATTGAAGACAGACATCAATGCTATGGAGGCTCATCTACGACACGGGGATAAGGTAGGCCCAAGGTAGTGTCAAACATTCCAAACAAACAAAAACACTCGAAAAAGATGCTCTAATGATAAAATAGTCAAACTACAGCAATATTCCACAATTTTACCAAGTTAAATATTAAGTAATTGTAACAACCTGATATTTTTGCATGTTTACAGGAAACACAAATCTTATCTCAACGACAAAATTCCCATTTGAATGGGTACTATGAAAACCTAAGGAACAATATGATGTCATTTTTGGAACAAGTGAGATGTCCTGATGGTCAATCTGGTTCTGAAAAGACCCAAGAACACTTTGACAGTTATCTGACCAAGTTACAGACATTATGCAATAACCCTCATTCCGAATACGTAGCCTACAACAATTTGACCTCGTCCACTGCAGACAACAACCGTCCCGTCTATGAAACAGTTAAATCATCCATACATGACTACAATGTGTTGCCACCAACAGTCATATAGAACGATGCCAACACCTACTTTAATCAATAATTAGCAAATGGATTAAATGTCTCCTCTGCTGAGCATCGTTAATAGTTAATATTACATTGTTAAACCCTATGGACATATATTATATGTAAGCATAAATACTTGTATAAATATTAACTAAATTGTAAATTAGTTTATGTACGGTTTTAAATATTAATTTTACATTTGGAATTAATTGACCAAATCTCAGTAGAAATTTGTACTTATTTAACTATATAATATAATAAAACTATTATAATACAATCAGTTATTATAATTAACGTTTTATAGGCTTAAGCAATAAATATTCTGTTAAATGTAATATTTCTATTTCAATGGTTTTATGGTTTTTTCGTGTAAAAAACATATTTTACGACATACTAAAATGACTTCTATAATAATAAATACATAGTCACTTTTTTTTTAAAAAAATAAGAATAATAAAACTTAATCTAAATATTAAAATGTTTAAAAAAAATTTCAATGTGTGTGCATAATATTATTAACTGTATTTCTCTATTGTAAAACACAATTTGTAAATAGAGAAATCTAAACTTTTATTGTTATCCTTTATTGTAATATTCAATGTGGTTAATTACTGTTCCTTACAATATTGTTTCGCTTCTGTAGACTCATCTTTATTATCCTATTTAATTTGTATTTTTTTGTTTATTGTTCTCTTTATTAGTTATCACATATTGATTTTGTTGAATTATTGTTTCGTTAAGTTACTAATTAAGAAATGTTAATTTTTATGAAAACCCAAAGTTGGTTTAAACTTTTTTTATGTACTATATATTGTATTGTATGCGCCAAATATCAAATTATGATAATTCTTATGCAATACATGATTTTATGTGTTAAAAATGTTGCTATTTATTCATTATATGTGCATTTTATGCATTGGTGTGTTTCCATTCCTATTATATATTATATAATATTTATAATAATAAATTATAATAATATTTATTATAATATTATAATATTATATTCCTATTATTATCAAAAAAATAACTTGAAATGAAAATCATAATACTACATATAAATTAAAAACAAATACTACAAACATTATAATTAAAAATTCTTTTCTTAGTTTATAATTTGCAGTTTTAACTTTTAACTAATGAAGTAAACACTTTGACTAATTTAATAGTATTATGGACTTATTTTAATAAAAATGTTTAATCAAACCAAGTTAAGAAAATAACACCTTATTATAGGTGGTTATCATACTAAAACAAAACAAAACTTAAATTTATGGTAACATGATATTTAGTTCCTATCACAATATCACATTATTAGCAGTTTCTAATTTAAAGATTCTTCGCATAAACCATTCACCGTATCTGATGTATAGGAAAGTCAAACCAACATTGTTGTCTGCTCTTAGGCATAAGTGGTACCTACAAGAAATTTTAAAATACTTAGTTATTTTTCCAGGCAAATACCCCTTAATTCATATTTTTGTAGTGGTTTTTTTTTTTTTTTAATATGAAGGTTTTAAGAAGTCAATCATTCTGTATGAAGTTTACTCATCATATGCACTTGAATATAATAAATATTTTAGTGTTCTATCTGATCTTATGTGAACTATGGCATTCAACACAGGGCAAATAATTTGTATTATTTGTTTAATTTATATATGGAGCATTCCGACTTCCAATCAAAAAAAAAACATTCATTATTTTATATTAAAATAAACAAATTTAAATAAGTACCAATTTTATTTATAACCAATAATGTAAAAAATCAAATTAAATAAAAAATTATACATAAACAATAACAGAAAGTGTTTCATTTAAGACATTAATTATCAGCCTATCATATTGACTACAGTAAAAAATGCAGCATGGAGATTTATTTTTGCAGTTAACATTAACTAAAATAGGGGTGACTTTTTTAATGTCTCCTCGACCTACACTCATGCCTCGCCACTGGCATCTATACTTAATGAACTTATTTTTATTTCAATTACTATTTAGCACATTTAGAGATATACGCCGTTAGAGGCTGAAAGGAATATGGTAAAGTATACTTTGGCATCCTTATTTTTTTCTGTCTTATGTCTAATTGTATTTATATATTTTTTAGATCTTTTGGTATCAGTAAAAACTACTTATGGGAACCCTTGTTTTACATTTTAAATCCTTTACTATAAAATTAAACATTTTATAAATTTTTAACTACAAAATAAGTTGCAAATTTTTTGAGATTTTGATGAACTTATAATCAATATTTGAACTTTAAATGCTTGTTAATAACAAATATTATCCATATGTATATTTAATATTTTTCAACTTCTACTTTAACAACTTATGAGGAACATTGTATTAAAGTTTTAAACATTTTGACCCAATCAAAAACATTTTATCAACATTTATAAAAAAAAAACTAAAAAAATTGAAAATTGTATTATTTTTTTAAATCAATTAATCTGGAAGCAAATTGTTTGTCAGCACAAAATATTCAAAATTAGTATCTAGTTTAATGGAATAAAAATTAATTTCATAACTTATATTATGTATACAAGACCCAAAATAGATTAAAAAAAAAAATAATAGTAAACTTCCCATTCACATATTTACAGATGGCATATTATCAATTAAAACTATTTAAAATACCTATTACCTAAATAAAACATATTGAGATATCATAACAAACACATATTATGAAATTAAAAAACTTTTTTTTTTATTCAATTTAGTTAAATATACATTTTTTTTAATAGTCACTGTCAGTTAAATCAATAAAATCTCCGTAAAATGCTGTAATTGAGTTCAGCTTTTGGTTGATAATATTCTGCTGTATTTCCACTTTTCCAAAACATCTTGCTAACCATAAACACTGAGAAGTAATAACAAAAAATATTATAGTCGAAAAACTTACACCTGTAACAATAACCTACCTCTAATATATTTGTGGTTTTGGGTATATGAAATGCAATACTTGGTGCAATATTTTTAACAATATCAAAAATAGTAAAACCACCAAATTTATAATTCTTGCACATGGATGCAATACTAAAGCTACTATCAATCAAATATTCTGGACCGCCCCATGGGGGCGACATGCAAATAACATCAGCTTTTAACATTGAACTAATTTCAAAGAAATTACCAACAATAAATTCAATTTTATCAGCTACACCGTATATCTTAGCATTGTTTTGTGCTAGTTTTATTTTACATGGATCCATATCGATTGCAATAACTAAAAACAAATAACTTCTATTAAACCCTACTTTTTAATTTCTTTTTTAAATAAATTAATATGTAACAATACCTAATTCGGATGTAAACGCTAATTGAATTATATTTCCTCCAGCACCACAAAATGGATCCATGGCAATATCATTTTTACAACGTTTTGCTATATGGTAACTTAATATTTCTGGACACACAGAATAAAAGCTTTCTGTAAAAAAATTATTTTATAAAAAAAAAATAAGATACAAAAAGAAATTGTGTTATTGCAAATACCATCGTCCAGTAGAACACCAAGTTCAAATTTTGAAAATAACATGTGTCTTATTGTCCAGTATTTATTAGAAATCCTTTTTTGATTACTAGGCTTACGAGAGTGTCTTTTTCCTGTGTGAATATATCCAGTTCTTTTTGGAGTTAATGGTCGATTTTGATAATAATTCTAACAAATAGATTTGTTTACAGTCAAGCTTTTTCTGACAGTGATTCTTTCAATGTGTTACACAAGTATGATAGACTTAATGTAATAATATAATATACAAGACTAAATGACCTATTGATAGATACTAAATAACCCGATACAAGACACTATTAGTATTTTTACAATCTTAATAGATAATATAACATAATATTGTATTACTTATATATTTAAAAGTTTTTAACTATCAGTACAATTTTTATTTTTACATTAAAGCAATAATAATTTAAAAGATTTTGAAAAATGTAATTAAAGTTCTATAAATTTAAATGTGTATACTTAAAGGACTTTTCAACAAATTATAAGTAGTTTAGTTAGTAGAGTTAAAAGATGTATAAACTATAAACTATGTGTGAACTAAAAATGATGACATTTTGACAAGCATATGATTATAACATTTATATACATATCATTTCTGTAAAATAGTTAATTGATGTATTATGTAAAATAATAATAGTTCCAAGACTAATATGAAATGAGATATATGTAATATCTTTATACATACTCTATCCTCATCAACGTTAATGTAAGATATTCTTTCTGGAGTCGATTTAGAAGAATCCGTTTTGTTATCACGTTTTTCGTAATAATATTTATCTGGGCTATTTATTGAATTCTAAAACAAAATAAATAACAATTAATTAGTTAAATTAATTTAAGCTACATGAATACAGTTTTACTAAGTAAAATAAGAAAAAATACACTAACATTTGATTTTGGTGAATAATAATTTCTATTTTGATTGTAACTCTCAATATTATTCTTATGATAATATATCTGTAACGGTTCCATGTTATATTGTCTAGAATTAGAATTACATACTACCAAACCTATATCCTCAAGAACTGCATTAATTTTGTGTATTTCTTTATCGTATACATTCCTACAATAAACAACAAATTACACTATCTAAATTATCATTTTTTTGTTTTTGAATATTATTTTAAGTTAGTAGAATAGCCAATTTTTTTTAATTTATATTATATTAACCGATACTATTAAAAATGTCTAATATTCCTGTAATCATAAAGTAATTTAAGCTATATTAAATTCTTACATAAATGTTTCAATAGTTACATTTAATTCAATTAAAATTAAATTAAAATTTAATTCAAATAAACATCTGAAATTCAAATTAAAACATATAAAGCCAATTTTTATAATTATATAAAGCTTTTAGATTAATATAATGTTTAAACATAGAACCTAAAACTATTCTAGTAACTTTAAAAGTAGAAATACATTTAATTTTAATTTAAATAAACAATAATTAATAAATCCCTACATAAACGAATTACTTACATTTTATAAGTACATGGCTCATTTTCAAAACTTATTCTGCCTAATTTAGATTTATCTGAATGTAAATCAAATTCTTCATCACTATATTTTTCGTTTTCTACAATTTCGTCATTTGAGTAGGTATCAGGATTACTATAACAACAACATTTGAATAATTGAAATGGTAAAAATTAAATATAAATATCATATATTGGTGTTATTAATTTTAAAAATGTGTTGTAAATATGTGTTAGTACATTTATTAATAATTTAAATTATTAACATAAAGTTATCTAAATAAAGTAAATAGTAAATAAATATTTAAAAGAGTAAATATTTTGTTGCCAGGAAAAACATAATACAGAAATTTTTTCCAAAACAATAGAATAGATTTTTGTATTATGATTTTAAGTTGGTTACATATTATTTTAGTTTATTTATAAATCAGACTTTTTGTTTTTATTTTTTCATAATATCATCAAATTCCCTTTAAGGTTAAAGTAGATTGGAATAGGATTTTTCACAGATTCGTGAAAAAATTTTAATATATTTTTAAAGAGTCACATAATTTGTCTACTAACTTATTTAGCAAAAATATATACTAAAATTAATCTAATAAATTATAAAATAACCATCTGTACAATTTTTTATTTATTTCCATTCAAAATTTTTTCTTTCACATTTACATCAATATATATAATTATTGTAAAATGTATAAGCTATAAATAATTTGATGATAATACAAATCTTGATCACCTTTAATAATAAGTGATTGATTAAATTAATTTTAATAAAGTACCTATTACATTAATCTTGTAAAGAAAACTTTTATTTTGTATTTAGAATAGATACTTGAAAAAGTATTTCAAATACTTAATAATTTTTTTTTACCCTAATATACAATTTTTATAGAAAAAATAAAACAATTATTATTAATACTTTTTCTATATTTTACATAACACACAGATATACTTCATTGGTATCATACATTTATATTTTGGTAATACCTAACAAAAAACTATGATCTGGTTTTTCGTATTCATAATAAATTTTATTTTTTACAAAAAAGTATTATACACATGTTAAGAATAGGCTCAAGAATAAGTATAAAAATATTTTTTTAAAAAAAATATTTAAAATTGTACCTACCTGTTCAAATACAAAAAAAAGTATTAAAATGCTTTAATTTAAATAAGAATAACAAGACTGTTACATTGGTTGTTCATAAAATAAAACTAAATTGATAAATGTTCATACAAATGATTGGTATTGGATACATAAAATGTTCCAAATAATTATTATTGTTATGATAATGTGTACTTATTTTAGCAATATTTTAAAAATATAATAAGCCTAAGAAATAAAAATTATTTACCTAAATTACATGCATACAGAATTACAGCATACTTGAATTAGACTATTAGAGTGAAAATATAGTAAAATTACAAATAACCTGATCATAATTCAATTGTTTTTAAAACGATAACATAATGAAAAGTCTAAGCACTTGAACGCCATACAAATTTGAATTTTAACAACCAGCCTATGAAAGAATTTCCTAAACATGAGTTACCTGTTCTAACCACCCCCTCGCTAGTAAAGTTACCAGTTTACATACCTATCTAAGTCTGATTTCCTATCAATGCCAGTTGTACTCAAATATATTCAGGTACCCATCATGTCCACAATTTATCTACGAAACTTTTGGAATAAATAGAGTGCTTTTAGGTTAAGTCCCTCCTCTTTATAGAAGGTTTTTGTGTTGTGTAATTTGTAAAATACGATTGTAAAATTATAGGTACTTATATAAAATGATTTCGACAAATATATTATCAATCAGTCAAGCATGGATCTAAAAATCTGAAATGTGGGGGCTACATTGTTTCAGAAAAAATACAATTATAATTTATTTGTACATGACATTATTATGAATACCTACTAATTTGATAGCAATATTTACGATTTAGTTTGTATTTAAAACTTATGGATTTTAAGAAGAATTATTTATCATACATTTAAATACATACAATTTCCAAATGGAGGGGGGGCTAAAGTTCCTTACACCACCCCCCCACCCAAAACCCGTAGATCCGCTCCAGCTATTAGTAGCATCAACTTCATAGTCTGTACTAAAATTATATATTTGACATTTTTCTGAAAAAAACAGATTAGAGCCCACCCAAATTTCATAATTCTAGATCCTGTTCAAATACTCGCGGAGAGCCGTGCCGACCGTGGCAAACCGAAACGATTGTACCAGTTACACGTTGTGCAATATCGCGCGCGCGCGCGCGCAAAAAATGTCGGTCGACCCTGCGACTGTTGCGTCGGCAGAACCCATCGAAAAACTCCCATGGACGCGGCGCCCACAAAGACACCGGACGGACCAAAGGTGTCGGTACACCGTGGCGTTTTTGGACTCGCCGACTACAGCCACAGCCATGGTGCGCGATTCGATTACCATTTTTTTTTGACCCCGGCGTTTGCGCCGATTTCTCGCCGTCCCGTTTAAAAATAAAATTACGAATGCCCCGTAGCTCACCTGACGTTGGCCACGAAGCGGCTGCACGACATGTTGATGGCCGACCCGGACTTGTCCGTCCGCCCGTACAGCACTTCGACCAGTTTCTCGGTGCGCAGCGAAAAGCACAACGGCCCGAGGTCCAGAAACGTGGCCATGGCGATGGCCCCGCTGAAGATCCTCGGCGACTCCAATACCGCCGAGCGCACGGCGCGCAATCGGCGACCTGGGCGGTTCGCCGGTCTCGGACGGCCGCGAAGAAGACTACGGCGACGCCGTCTGACGGAGCCCGCCGCCAATCGTTGCGAGTCCGGCGGCGTCCCGACAAACCGGCCCGCGCGCACGCGCAAACGCGAGCGACAATTGTTATTGACGACGCTCCGACATTAATCCCCGCTGTCAAACGCTTTACGCGCGGTGGATGCGTGCGCGTGCGGCGGCCCGACGACTTTCCGACGGCGGGCGTCCGGTACCGCGTGCCGAAGCGACGGTGGGTTTCATTGTCCGCCTGTCCAACGTGGTCGGCGATAACGTCACGACAAAATACACAATTAATATAACATCACGATATCCGGGAACCATAGACCGGGTGTCCGCTCCAAAGTCCGGACCGATAGTACGGGCGACGACGACCGAATACCCAAAATTCCGTGCATCCAGTGACCGCGAAACTGCACAGTTTAATAATAGCAACGAGAAACGCGTCGGAGTGCTTATGGTGTCGTGAAACGGCATTCGACACATTAATAATGTCGTTGTGTCTCGTTTTGATTCACGAGACAAACGCGTTCCCCGTCACTGAATGTTTTCATCAAATTTCGTGGTTTAACTCGTTTGCGTTAGCGTGCGTGGTTGTAGTAGTTAAATCTCTATCCGCTTTGTTTGTGTTAACGTCAGACCGAAAAACAAAAAATGTGGTTTACCAAAGAGCGCTTCAACGAAACGGTTAATTTGCGGATACGCTTCGGTTCAGTATTTACTTTGGATTCACTTTCATTTACTTAGAGAAGTTCAACTAAATAACACTTCATTTTTGTAATCGAAATGAATTCATTACTCTTGTTAAATGAAATAAAATTTTTCCTTTTCAAACATAAAACAAAACAAAAATTTTTCTTCGTCTTTTAATCACCAAACGAAATGTTACATAAAACGAAGCCATCTGGAGGCGAAACGGAGTTCGCCGGGTTTACTAGTTTAACTATAAGTGTGTGTATAATAGTACATTTTTGTGGTTAAAAATGTATAAAACGCTCAATTTTTATAGCTAAGGATTGAAAAGTTAAAACAAGGTTTCTCGTGAATAGCTAATGTTGTAATTAATAAACCTAAAAAATATATTTATATGGTTGATTTTTGTAGGCATTTTGAGTTCAAATTTGGACGAAATCAGATATTTAAATGAAAAATAACGATGTTAGTTATTTCGTCGTAATTTAAAAATATTTTTCGTGGGTGCTTGTAACTTTTTGAAAACTTTCGAAACTCGGGTGACTAGGGGGCAGAGTTGGGCAAAATTTTATCTAGATAATTATTCGAATAAATCTGTATTCGAATAAAAAACTATTCGAATAATTTTCAACTATGATTATTCGAACAAAAAACTATTTGAATAATTTTTTTTATAATTATTCGAATAATTTTCATCTATGATTATTCGAATAAATTTTAAAGACGGTTATACGAATAATTCTTCGTTATTGAATTTGATTAAACATAGTTCATAATAAAATCATTTTTTTAGATATTGCTACTATCGTACCTATATAACATATCATACTATATACTTTATAGTATATAGGTATTAGGTACCAAGGTACATAATATGTTCAATGTTGTATCTCATATTTATAAGTTCAAATATAGAGCTCCACACAAAAATATAATAAGGTCGATGTAGACTTGTGCCTTGTACTCTGTAGGTTGTAGTTATAATAGTTATCTGTTTGATTATAATATATGATATCTAAACATAGAAAATGTGGTTTTGTCAAATGTACTTTGTACAATTGTACTACATACAGTTTGAAGATAATCTTATAATTACTTGTGTCTTATTGTCGCGTTAGTTTTTCTATGCGCGAGTGCCGAGTACCTACATATGAACGTGTGACAGTCGTGTTTAATTTAATTTAAAATATCAATTAATTTCAATATGAGTTCCTTGAATGTACATAATGAAGATTCAATAATTTCAACTCAACAGTCATCTAAGGATAATACTGAAGTGTCTGAAATGACGGTTCAGCTATGTCCATTTTAGATGGTAAGTTTTTTAAAATAAAATCTAAAATTGAAAATAATAAAGTAATTATTACATACGTAATATGTGAGCCACGTAATGTTGAAATAAAAGGATCATTATCTTCAACGTCTAATTTTAAGTCACATCTCAAAAGAAGACATGATCAATCCGTTATTGAATCATATGAAAATTATTTATCAGAAAAACGATTAAGAATCAACGATTATAAAACGGATAATGCAGTTAGTAGAGTACATCGTGTTAAATTTACCCAAGACCAATTTGACAAAGATATCACAAATTTTATTATACATAAAATTATTTGATCAAAAAAATATTCGATAATATTGGAGTCACTAAAACAATTACTGTTCCGAGTCGACGAAATCTTGGGAGAAAAATACATAATTTATTTCAAGACTCGAAAGAAAAAATTATAAACGACATTAAAGGTATACAATATGTATGTACCACAACTGATGTCTGGTCATCAAAGAAGAGAAGTTTTTTGGGCGTGACAATACATTGGATCGATGTCG